>MU264441.1:12500-26767 GCA_020310875.1 Ceratopteris richardii
AGAGAAGATGTGTACAAAACTAGCTTGGCCTCTTCTTGCTCAAGCTATAGAAACTCTCCTACACTGAGTAGTTTCTTCTTACCATCTCTCTCAGATGAATACTTGACATTTCAGGTTTCTGTTATTCATCTTTACATATGCAATCTCTGGTGTCTTCTAAACCTATTCTTGATTTCTATATGCGCTCAACTCACGCCACGCGCTCTTCTATCACACACTCTTGCTCTCTCTCTTTTTCTGTTCTCGTCTCTCTTTATATACAGTTTTGATCCGGTGTAACAAACTCTAACAAACTCTAATTCTAGAAGTTTCTACGCTGTACATTACAATCGTGAATTTGTCCCTTCACTAAGGCTTTGGTTTTTTGAATACTTTGATTCTGCTTCTCTTTATCTTTCTTTATCTTTATGTCTGTCTGTATGTCAAATTCGTGAGTGATTCTTCAACAGCTCCCCCTCAATCACTAATTTGACTCTTCCTATCTTTCATATATTTTTCTTTCTTTTATACCTGCCATTTCTTTGAATCTTCTTGTTTTTGTTCCATCCAAGCTCTTTGTCAAAATATCTACAATCTGATCTTTTGTTGGAGTGTATACAATTTCTATCTCCTTCTCCATTACCTTTTCTCTCAGGAAATGATACTGAATCTCTATGTGCTTTGTTCTTGCATGAAATATTGGATTTGTTGCAAGATACACCGAGCTCATATTATCTCCATGTATGATATGTATACCTTGATCAATACCCATGCTTTTGAACAAGGTCTGCATCCATATCACTTCTTTAGCTGCTTCTACAAGTCCTTTATATTCTGCTTCTGTTGACGATAAAGCCACTGTGTGTTGTTTCTTCGAACACCAGCTCACTAGCTTATCTCCTAGGTATATCATATACCCATGTGTTGATCTTCTGTCATCTTGACTTCCTGCCCAGTCTGAGTCACTGAATACTCTCACCTTTATATCTGACGTAAAAGGATAATATAATCCTTCCTTTATAGTTCTTTTGATATATCTAAGAACTCTTTGTCCTGCAACCCAATGTTGATCCTTCGGACAATGCATGAACTGTGAGAGAACTCCCACTGCATAACTAAGATCCGGTCTTGTTAGTGTAGCATAAATTAGACTTCCCACTAACGACTGATACTTTCTCATATCTTTAAACTCTGCTCCATCATATTTACTGAGTTTATGATTTACTTCAAGCGGTGTTGAAGCTTCCCTGCAATTCTCCATATTAAACTTCTTCAGTAAGTTTAGGAGATACCTTTCTTGCGAAACATATACACCATGATCTGTGTATGTGATTTCCATTCCAAGAAAGTATGATAACTGTCCTAGATCACTGATCTTAAACTCCTTTTCAAGCAATCTCTTTACTTCTTTAATTCCTTCATCTGATGTACCTGTGATTATAATGTCATCTACATAAATACAAATGTAGATCATACCTTCTTCTGTTCTTTTGATGAGTAGACTTGCATCTGCCTTCGAACTTTGGTATCCAAGCTCATTGAGATACTTCACAAGTCTGTAATTGTAAGCTCTTGGAGCTTGCTTCAATCCATAAAGTGATTTTCTTAATCTGCAAACAAAATTTGGGTATCTGGAACTTACAAACCCTTCAGGTTGTTCCATATAGACTTCATCTGATATATATCCATTCAGAAATGCATTCTTTATATCTAGCTGACTTAGCTTCCATCCTTTGATGCTGCTATAGCGATCATTGTCCTTATGGTTGACATCTTTGCCACCGGACTAAACGTCTCATCATAATCTATGCCATGCATCTGAGCATAGCCCTTGATAACCAGTCTAGCTTTGTATCTGGCTATCCTTCCATCTGCAAGTTTCTTAATTTTGAAAACCCATTTATTTCCAATTACTTTCTTACCATTTGGTTTAGGAACAAGTTCCCATGTCTTGTTCTCCTCCAGTGTGCTGAACTCTTCTTCCATTGCTTCTTTCCATTGCTTCTTGCCTTTTGCTTCATCATAGTTCTGAGGTTCTTCATCATCTTTGACCATATATGCATAATTTTTCTGAGTTATGTACGAAGTATCATAAGAATACCTTTCTGGTTGTCTTCTAGTCCTGCTTGACCTTCTTGGTTCACATTCTTCATAAGTGTCTGAATACACTTCTTCATCAAGTATAGGAATTTCTTCATCCCTTCTTGTTAATCCATTTCTGGACATACTTGCTCGCATATAGTCTTCATCTCTATTCACCTGCACAATTGATTTCCCTTTCTCTTTTCTTCTTACCTCTTCTTCAAATTCTTCAATTGTATGACTTTGATCTGCATACCAACTTTTCTGTTCATCAAATGTAACATCTCTGGAAACAGTAAACTGTTTTGTTAGAGGAATCCATAACCTGTAACCCATCTACTTTTCATCATATCCGGCGAACACATATTTCTCTGCTTTTGGTTCAAGCTTATGTCTGAGTTGTGACAGTACATAAGCATAAGCAACTGATCTAAACACTTTGCAATGATCAAGTGTTGGTTTCTTTCCCCACCAAGCTTCATAAGGGGTCATTCCATCTAAAGTTGTACATGGTAATCTGTTTACCAAGTATGTACCTGTATTTACAGCTTCAGCCCAAAGATAATTTGGACAATCCTTTTCTTTTAGCATAGCTCGTGCAAACTCAACTAGAGTTTGGTTCCTTCTTTCTGCTACACCATTTTGTTGTGGTGTATACCTGCAGGTTATTTCTCTCTTAATACCTGCATTCCAAAGATAATCATTGAACTCTCGGGAGAAGTATTCTCCCCCTCCATCAGACCTCAGTCTCTTAAGCTTTCGACCTGTGAGTCTTTCAGCATATGCATGAAAATGCTTGAATGTTTCAAATACTTCTGATCTTTCCTTCAAAACATATAACGTTATCCATCTTGTAGCATCATCAATGAATAAAACATAATACCTTGAGCCACTAATTGATCCTTCTTTTGTTGGACCCCATACATCTGTATGAATGAGTTCAAGTACTCCATCATGTTTGAATCCTTTCTTCTGAAAAGGTAACCTGTGGACTTTTCCCATTTGACATGCTTCGCACTTATGAATCATATGTTGGTTCTGTACATTCGGTAATCCCAGTACTGACTTATTTGCAATCATAGCTTTAATTCCTTTTTCATTAAAATGACCTAATCTCTTATGCCAGAGATCAAGTTCTGTAATCACCTTTTCACCATGTGTGAGCAACGCTTGACCAATGTTCCCTTGTACTCTTAAAGTAAAGAGTCTACCTTCTTTCTTACCAGAGACGATCTGATTGTATCCATTCTCGGGATCTTCTACAAATACTCCTTCATTTGTAAATCTGACCTGAAAACCTTTCTCAACTATCTGTCCCACACTAATCAAATTTTTAGGTATTGTCGGAACATACAAAACATTGGTTAGCAAATCTGCTCCACTCTTAGATTTCACTTTTCCAATTGAATGTACACTATGTCTCATATTGTCACCTGTTTGAACAGTATGACTGGAACTACCCTTTTCCAATTCTGACATCAGCTCTATATTTCCTGACAAATTATTAGAACATCCAGAATCAATGTAAAATACCTTTAGATCTTCGTTATCTGATGTGCCGATTGAGTTCATCATCAATGATGTATGACTTTCATTTTGTGTGTCATTTGCGTAGTTGTTGTAGGTGGTGTTGTAGGATTGATTCTATCCCCAACTTCTTGCTCCACCTCTACCATAGCCTCCTCTTTGATTCTATCTACCTCTTTGAAAATTAATCTGATATCTTCCGCTTCTGCCTCTGCTATTGTTATTCTGATTCTGACTTGATCCTTGGGAATTATGCCAACAATCATGAGCCAGATGATTACTTAATCCACAAATCCAACAAGCCTTCTTGTTGATATTCTGACTACCTCTTCCTCTTCCAAAACCTCTTGCTCTTCCTCTGCCAGTGCCTTTACCTCTTGCATAAGAAGCTTGAGAACTCGACTCTTCTTCATCTTTTGACTTACCTTTATCTCCTTTCTTCTTGTTCTTCATGTACATTGCAGAACTTTGTCCTTTATCTCCATCTCCTTTCAGGTCTTGCTCATATGTGAGCATCAAACCAAGCAACTGATTTAAATCTGGTACAAAATGATTTAAAGAAAGTTCAGTTGAGAGTACGAAAGGTTTCCACCTTTCATCTCCTCTCAAACCTGTGAGCACTTGCGCTATCAATCTGTGATCTTTGATGTCTTCATTTATGGATCCAAGATTATCTGCTAGATCTTTCATCTTAGTAACATAGTCACTAATACTTTGACTTGACTTCTTTTTGAATGTTGTGAATTCGGACCATAAGCTAGCCTTCCTAGCTTTCGTAGTATTTTGGAAATGATCTTCCAACGCACTCCATATGTCTTCTGCTTTCTCTAGACCTCTAATGTGCGGTAGTATATGATCTGTAACGGTATTATAAATGTAAGCTCTTGTCGTTGCATCTTTCTTCTGCCACAACTTCAAGGCTTCTAATTCTTCTTCCTTTGGTTGTCTAATGTCTTCAAAAGTTGGCTTCTTTTCTTCTCCGGTCACATACATCATTAAGTCCTTACTCATAAGTAAGGCTTCCATGCGCATTACCCATGCGGGATAATTATCTCTGTCCAATTTGTTAATTGAAACATGATCTGCCATAATCTTCTTGTTTCTGTTTCTTCTGGTGAGTGTATCGTTAAAGAATTTTACCGCTTGTAAACCTTTACATTGAAAATGACTTCGGAATACTCCTTGATACCGTTTGCTGTTGATCTCTTCAACATTCACCTTTCTTTATGAAAGTTTTTCGAATTCTCTTGTATCTTCACTTCCATTTTCTCTTTGAGAATATTTTTGCTCTTCAGAATCTTTCTTGCTCTGATATGCAGCGCTTATTGCGGAATTCGCTTACACCACTTCTTGATGAACACGACAAAGGCTCAAACCTTATCAAGCCTGCGGAATTCGCCGCGTTGTCGAAGATGGCTAAGCTATGGTGAAATTAGAAACACCTCTATAATCATCAGTAGCTTAGCGAACTTTCTGGAACTCAAATATATCAAAACTGTGTTTTGAACTCATCAAAAATTCCATCGAAACTTCACCGGACTGTCACTGGAATCTCACCATAATTGCACCGGAATCTTACCGGAATCAAGTGCAATTCTATTTGTAATTACTTCAAGTGAATATACTAGAAGTAAGGAAGTGATGCGTGAACTTCCTTCACTGAATGAACTCTTTCTGAAGTTTAAGGAAAAACTTCACCAGTTCAGAATGCCTCTTTCCGGTCAGACTTTGTACTGTGTGTACATATCCATTTCATCGAAATCTTTGATGAACTGATAGTAGAGAAGTCTAGCTACAAGATAAGCTATGTCTCATACAAAACTTTAATTTATTCTGCGAGATATACTTCGTTGTTCTACCGGAGAACACGTTTATTGAAAAGAATTGTAACTGACCGAAAAATGCGTTTACTGAGAAAACTGTAACTGTTAACTGACTTTATATCATAACATGAAAATACTCAGATTTCTTCACATACGAAGAATGCGCGCAAACTTCCACATGAACATGTGTTTTCTATTAGAGAAGATGTGTACAAAACTAGCTTGGCCTCTTCTTGCTCAAGCTATAGAAACTCTCCTACACTGAGTAGTTTCTTCTTACCATCTCTCTCAGTTGAATACCTGACATTTTAGGAAACTGTTATTCATCTTTACATACGCAATCTCTGGTGTAGAAGATGTTAATATATTTCATTTGAAACAAAACCATTCCACCATCAACTTGCATAAACTGAATGCCCAAATAGTGATGCAAATGCCCCAAATCAGACATCTCAAATGAGGGATGCAAATCAGCCTTAAAATCAACAATATGCTTCTTAATAGGACCATTGAGCAGCATGTCATCAACATAGATAACAATGATCAGAAGCACATCATTAGCACGCTTAACATATAAGGTGCTTTCAGCTGGACTGTTCTCAAAACCATGTGCAATCAGATAGGCATGTATCTTCTCATACCAAGCATGTGGTGCTTGCTTTAAACCATATAATGCCTTCTTTAACCTGCACACCTGGTTTTCATGCCATTTCCGCACAAAGACACGGGGCTGAAAAACATACATTTCTTCATGCAAGTCACCATTCACAAATGCATTTTTAATGTCCAACTGATGTACATTCCAACCATGATGGGCTGCAAGTGCACGGATGCTCCGAATAGTAGTCATACGGCATGTAGGTGCAAAGATCTCATCAAAATCAATGCCTCTTTCTTGTGCATAACCCTTTGCAACAAGCCTAGCCTTATACCTGTCAATTGTTCCATCAGGCTTATGCTTCAGCTTGTAAACCCACTTAGTGCCAATGGCCTTCTTGCCAGGAGGCAAGTCACATAAAGAACAAGTACCATTCTTCATTATAGCATCATATTCAGATTGCATAACAGCCATCCAATTTTTGAATTTTGTGCTTTGTCAAATGAAATAGGCTTATTCTCATCACAGAGACTAGATGCAGCCATAGCATAACAATCTGATGCAAAGGAGGCACTATGAGAGCCTGATCGAGTACGATATGACAGAGGTGCATCTAATTTGCTGTCACGCAAAGTTTGCACCAGCCATTTTGGCATAGTTTTTGCCTCATTAATATCAGTTCTCTCATCAACAAGTGCATCATGTAAATCTGCATCAGAAATGGGATGATCTACATCATCACATGAAACCTGCAAAGGCTGAGAAGTTGCCTCATTAGGATCAACACTAGACTGTCCACCTGTAAAGAGAGGTAGCAAAGTATCATACATGTCTTTAGAGCTAATAGATGTCTCCTTAGTACATGAAAGCAATGGCTGAATAGCATCTTCCACAAAAACAACATCACGGCTAACCAGAATGTGTTTAGTCTATGGATGATACAAATGATAGCCTTTACTTTCAGAACTATACCCAACAAAAATACATTTTACTGCTTTATCATCCAATTTTATGCGATGTTGTTCAAGCACTAATGCATATGCTAAACAACCAAAAACACGTAGATGTGCAACAGATAGCTTGCGATCATGCCAAGCCTCATATGGAGTGATGGATTGCAGTGCTTTAGTGGGACACCTGTTAAGTACATATGGTGCACACATGATAGCCTCAAGCCAGAAACTATGTGGTAAAGCCTGACTCTTGACCATACACCTCGCCATCTCCATGAGTGATCTGTTCTTTAGTTCAGCAGCTCCATTTTGTTGAGGTATATACGACACTGTACACTGGTGTTTTATCCCACGTTCAACCAAAAATGCATTAAAATCAGAAGACATATATTCCCCCCCCTCGATCAGAACGGAGGGTGCCCATTTTACATGCTGATAGATTCTCAACCAAAACCAAAAACTGTTTGAAGCACATGAACACTTCGGACTTTTCCTTCAATGGATATACCCATGCATGCCTAGACAAATCATCGATGAAAGTCACGAAGTAAAGTATGTACAAGCTGCACTTTCTAAGTAGCCCGAACTCAACCATCTTTTGGAAAGGAGGAACGCTGCATTTTGACCAAAATACAGCCTTCACAAACATGTTTTCCCGGTGCCTCAAGTTTGGGCAAAGAGGACACCATTTCAGATTTCTGCAGGCGTAGCAAACTAGCAAAATTCAGATGACCAAAGCGTGCATGCCAAAGCTTTGCATCTGACATAGCCTGAGAATCATGTACTGCATATGCCAAATCATTTACAAATCTTTCATAGCCTATGAGCTTATACAACCCACGACATAGAATGCCAGAAGCAATAATCACATCGCCATTTGATAGATCATGATTTGTACATCTGTCATCAACAAATTTCACAACCAAATCAATCTTGGCTAATGCAAAAATTGATAACAGATTTTTCTTGATCCCTAGCATAAACAAAGCATCTGAAAAAGTGAAAGAACTACCATCAACAGTAGTCAAAATGATCTTACCAACTCCCATAACGGGATAAGAGGACTTGTTGGCACATGTAATAGTATTCCCTGTAGGGGCAGGCTCGAGTGAAGAGAAGAAACTGTGCTGCGAGGTAATATGTTTAGTCACCCCACTGTCAAAGTACCAAACATCTGAGTCTACTGCAGACATGCACTGCTCATGAGAAGATGGGTCAAAACTACAAACAGTGGTAAACACCCATTCTTCTTCTTGCATAAGATTAGCAGAATCCGTTTTTGGTGTAGAGGCTTCTGCAACAACCATTCCAGCCTCTTTCTTCTTTGCCTCTTTAGCAACCAGTTTTGGACAGTTCTTTATGATATGATCATTCCCTTTACAGTACTTGCAAAACAATTTCTGCTTTTCTGATTTTTCCTCATCTTTATCTTGGTTCTTCAAATGTGTAGCATTTGCAGATTTCTGCTTACTAGTAGAAGGGCTCCATTTTCCTCTGCCCTTCTAACTAGCCAGGAAAGCTTGATTTGCAACATGCATAATGGACATGTTCTGCTTGGATAGATCTTCCTACAACAGAACAGAGACTAACTCCTCAAATGACAAGGCATTTGGATTTCCTTTTATCAACCGAAGAGTAGAAGCAAAACTCTGATATAAATCAGGAAGACCATTCAGAACGGTTTATCTGGTATAACTTCATCAGCAGAAATCAATTGTTCCTTCAAGTCTTTGATCTTTATTAGAAGAGGTAAGCTACATGAGCCTCATTCCTAGCTTGGTACAATACGGTAAGTGTATCCCAAGCATCCCTAGCTGTTCTACAAGAGCGAATGTGAGGAATAATGGCACGTTTGATAGAAAAGCTATCAATGCAAGTGCGTGAGCATCTCTGCCATCCCAACAAATCTGCTCTGCAATAAGTGCAACAAAAACCGCAACACGGATATGCAAAATATCATCATCTTCGACACCTTTTGCATCAGCTTCAGTACCTACAGTTGTAACAGTTGCAGGTGTGATAGGACGTTTTTTCAACACCCTACACAATGTTCCATAGTCCTTTTGCAACCAATACATGTCGCATCATATAAGCCCACACGAGTAGTTGGTACCATCCAACTTATCCTCAATAGCCAATATACAAAATACATCACTGCTTTCAGCCATGGCCGGTGACTAAAATACCTCGATGCAAAAAATTGACGGTATCTCAAAAAGTTGAACGGAACTACCCAGACAAGTTCTGCTAAACCTGTAGCAGACTTCAAGATGCTTATACTGGCGAACCAAAATAGGTATATGCCTTAATTTCATGCGAATCTGAGACTGCAACTAGAGGAGTGTTGACGACGCCCTAGATGGAGCGACGACCTGCTCTGATACCAATTGTTGGAGTTAGACGTCTAAGGAAGCATGCGAACAACACAAGGAAGAAGAAGAAGCTTGAAGCACAACACACAATACTGAATGTATTACTAGAGAATGTACAAAGATAAGTAGCTCATTAGGGCAATAGGCGTATATACAAGCCGAGGGAAAAAAACCTCCTAAAGAGGGAAAAAAGTGCCCCGACGGTCCTAGAGTGTTCACACACATCACTACCTAAATATACCAACAAGAGAGATTGCAAAAGAAATGTTTTGCTACAGATGATCTAGCTCGGGCTTGAGTCCATGATCAAACGTTCCTAGCATGTTGCTTCCGCCACGCTCTCGTAGTGTCGATCTAGTTCAAAAATCCAAAGTTCATATTTATTAGCTCATTTTTAGAGGGATCCGAACGGTAGAGAACCTCAAACACAAAAAAGTTTGGATGACTGTAGGATTTGAACGTTATACCTCATGCAACCCTTTTGCTTGCCATAGCCAGTAGCCCCAAGCCTCGTTTGTGGTTGTCTCAGTTCTAAAACATAGACGAGAAAATTATGCTTGATTTTTTAAAGCTAATAAGGGCTTAAAGAAGAAACCGAATTCAAAGTAATATTTGGAAATTAAGATATTTCCTAAAAGATACGTCAAAGTAATCTTTGGGAATCAAGATATTTCCCAAAAGATATGTCAAAGTAATCCTTGGGAATTGAGCTAAAGATAGGCCAATAAAGGAAATAGTTTGGTTAACTATTTCATTGGTTAAAAAGAAATATCTTTTGGACAAGATCAAGACTTAAAGTCAAGATTTCTTTTAATTAAGATTATTCCACTAAAGCAAACGATTCCAAGATGAATCATTGGCTTAGTCTTAGTTGATTCCTTGGCAGGATTCTAAAGTTCTTGAAAGCTCAGAAATCTGAGAGACATCAATGTATGCTTGGACTTAAGTTGAGGGAAAGATCTCTAGAAATCCCATGGGTAAGTGAAGATGCTTTTGTTCGTTTAAGAGATCTTAATAATAAATACTAAGTCTTTATTCTCGTTGCAAGGTCAACCAGACTTGATCAAGCTTGGCTATGATTGTCCAAGAACATGTGATTGGAACTACTATGAAGATTTCCTAAGTATTGGAAATAAAATTCCTTTTTGGGGATTATTCACTGAGGTTCCATTTATCCAAAGGAAAGTTGTAAATAGAGTAAGCTGTTCCAATTCTGAATAGAGTGAAGAAATTCCAACAATGTAGTCTGCAACCATATCGATGATACTTAAGTCAGTGGAAGGTAATTCATAATGTTTGCCTATCCTTAAAGGGAATTTGGTACAAATCCAGAGAGCATGAGCGGATGCTTAGACTTAAGCAGTAGAGAGATTCCTGTAAAGTCTTGGTCAAGTAGGATACCTAGAGCATCAATAAAAAAGGAATCTAAAGACAAGAAGTCAAAAGCTCTTGTCACTAAAAATTGGTCAAGAATAAACCAATTGAGCTTGAATCTGTGAAAAATTAAGTACTTGGAATTTTAACTGGTTTTCATTTGAAAACCCTTGCAAAGAGGAGTAGATATTCTATCAAGAGGTTTTCAAATTTCCAAAGCAAAGCACATGATTGTAAGACGATCATGTGAAGGGATCAAAACCTAGAAAATCTAGTTAGAGGTAATGCCAGAAACTTCAAAATTCTTGTAAAGGATTGAAATAAGAAGGTACTCTATGAAGAGATGTTTGGAATTTAGGATAAGTATCACTCACACATCAGTGTGAATATAAAATAGGGTGGTATGGGACACCAGATTTTATACTCAGATTGATGTAGGAAAGATGGTATGAGACATCGGACCGTGGGATGAGAATTATCTTTTAGTCCTAGATTGGATCTTGAAGATAGGTTTGATCCTCAAGGGAATTAGAACTTCAAAGAAGGAGTTTAAATTAAAGGAGGATAGAAGTAGTATCTCAATATATTTCAAGATAACTTTAGGATCAAGGAACAGAAGATATGAAGTAAGTAACTTCCAAGATCGTCTTGGAACACTTCAAGATAAAGTGTTGTTGATTCAAAAATAATTGATAAAATTTTTAAGAAGTGGATTTTGATATTGAAAAGATCCTTTCAACTAAGGAAATATGGGCATGAACTTACTCAAGTGAATCATTATTTGAATAAAAACTCATCAATAGAACCTCAATGGGTTGACACACTGATGTTGAATACCACACTAGTATCTTATGGATGGATGATGTTTTAGATTTATCCTAGATATTTTGAGAATCTAGTTTATTTCTCTTAAAGATAGCAAAAATTCCTCAATATTTTATTGAAATAGATCTTTGCAAAAGTTAAAGTCTCAAGTCATCTAGTTTGACTCATAGAAAGTATACATATCTTCAAAGTTTGAATTGGTTGAACAGAGTTTAGTTCTTTCTTTCTGCTTTCTAAATCTTTTGGATTTGACTCAAATACAGTAATTGATTCTTTTCACAAAAATTCAAGGGCTAGCTTATTGGAACTAGATAACTAAATTAAACATCCTAGATAGATGTTCCGTACAAGAATCTTTTCAATCTTCAAAAAATGACAAGTCCAAGATTGACTTATTCATTTGGGTTCGCTTGTAGTTACTAGTAGATAGATGTTCCGTATAAGAACTTATTCAATCTTCAAAGATGACGTCCAAGATTGAGTTATTCATTTGGGTTTGCTTCTAGTTACTAGCATGACTCTCAAGACCTAGACTTTAGTACACTCTAGAACAATGAAGTTAGGAATTGCTCATTGATAATTACCAAGAACTTTTAGCTAAAGTCTTTGAGAAAAGTGTCCTAAGTTGGATGATTTTCATTGTATATAGTAAGGTTGATCCAAAGTAAATGGAAAAATTTCTCCTATAGTTTACAAGGATTTTCAAGCCCATTAGGACAAAGTAGTCCTCTAGGCGGGTGAAAAAATCAAGTAACTGTTGAATGGAAGTAAAACCATTGTACAAACATCCAAGTTAGATGTTTTGACCAACCAAAATTCAAGTTTTTCAAATCAAATTCATATGAATCAAGAATTCTCAAAGTCTTGTGAGGGATAAGAATCCCGGCGTCGTTACTAAGTCTATGCACTAGTCATGCCCAAAAATGGACTAGTAATTTGAATCCACCAAGTTCACATGTTTGTGCCCAGATTGCACCTAGTAAAAACTATGAATTGGCCACGGATGTTTTTAGATCCACCCTTATTATTCATTCACTACTTTGTACTTTGACTAATTTATCAAAGTGCTAAGCGAGATAGTGTTTGGGTAGGGATACCACCACAGAGATCAGACATGTTCTTCCTATTGAGAATATGAGTGCATCTCCCTTTTGTATCTTGGAGTCACTTCCATTCCATTTCCATTTTATATTATATCCTTTGTATTTGGGTACCTTGCCATTCTCTTCTACCAGTTGTATTCATTCTCCTTTCAGGGGAATTATCCCACATGAGAAGTACTTTGGAGAGCCCCTCCCAAATCTATATAAGGAGGGCCTCTCCCCCTATTTGTAATTGGTTAGAAGCTTGAGGATCCTACTCCATGCTCTTGGCAAGCTCATTTCTGATCCACATGAGTTTACCCATTTCATGGTCTACTCATTTTGAGTCTCACACCACTCTTTCTTTTTGTGAGTACACTCTTCTTTTCATTTTGCTTCCAGACGTGTACTCTCTACATGGTATTAGAGCACTAGGTGGAGGTCTTGGTGGTGCGTTTGGTGGTCGACTTGATGGTGATGGTGGTGATTGAGTTTGGTGGTGTTTCACTCCACTCATTTGGAGAAGCACTTTGCCATCATTTTACTCTTCAGGGCTCCATTTCGCCCATTTTCCCACCCTCCCACACTTCTTCTTCATCATTTTGTACACCTTTTACCTCCATTTTCCCTCCCTCCCACCCTCCTTTGTAGCAGACTTTGCTGCTCTACTTCAAATTTTGGTCATGTTATGAAGTTGATAATCATTCTCATGTCATAAGAGTGTTTCATAAACACTTTTGGGCATTTGTTGGATGTTCGTCATCATTTTAGTGGTTCCTTCATTATTGTCATATTTCTATCAAGTTAGTGTGCAGCTCAATACTTTGAATATGTTTATAATGCATCCGTCATGCTTTGATGCCAATCCTGAAACATTTTTGAACCTTCAAATGCTCATAAGCTCATTTGTAGGCCAAGGCACACCTCTCATTAGTACTGTATTGTCGATTGTTAATTACTTATGCATGTATCATGCCAATAGTTTCATATGTACATACAATGAGCACAACCTCTATCGAAAGGATAGATCTACTTTGTCGTAAGCCAGATTCTACTTGTTTTTGTTTCCACTAGTACCGTAGAATACGTGGCAATGCAAGCTATAAGTGTGTCATAGCTTCTCACGTGACAAAGAGAATATCAACATCACTTCTAGTAGGGAGGCGGTCAATCTCTAAGAAATCAACTGATCATAATGTGAAGTTACTAAAGTCTTATGAATCCATTGAGATTCTTCAAGTGAGTGATTTTTATATTTAACTAAATATCTATGATATTGGTTACCTCTACGTGTAGTAGTGACATCATAATCAACTATTTTCTCTGGAATTAAAATTTTAGTATCCTCTTCTCACAAAGGAGGATCATCTAAAATAGGACTCCATGGTAGAGTTCCTACAGATAATTTCAATAAACTCATATGAAAAAAATTATGTATATTCCAATGAGAAGGTATGTCTAATCTAAAAGCATTCTCATTAATTTTTTGAATAATACAAAAAGGTCCATAATAATGTGGTGCAAGTTTAACCTTAGGATGTTGTGAAATATTTTCAATACTCTTTTAAAATTCATAACCATACAAGTCAATTTCATTAAATTGCTTAGCTACCCATTTCTTATTAACATTACCCATGCAACGTTCTTGATTC
>MU264442.1:7500-26739 GCA_020310875.1 Ceratopteris richardii
TCGATAAGTTATGGCTAAAGCAGGCACTAGTTCCCAACCTCTAGAAATTAGTATTTTCTTGTCTCTGAACTTCCAACTAAAAGGCCTAAAGCACTCATGCAGTTGTGCACCATTCCAATCCAAGATCCCCCTAGGGGTTACACATCAAAGGTTAACCCACGCTTCCTTGGTTTAACAAGTGGGCATGACCTCTTGGAGATGCAACTTATATTTGGGAGTCATAGTGTGAGTTCAACAATGTTTGGGAAAGTACCAATTCTTTAGTCATGAGCTCAAGAAACTTCAGAACACCCATAGGTCCAACCCATCTGGAAGAGAGCAAGATTGACAGATTACCTCAGCACACCATTGCCAAAACTTGATTTCATGTGATGCTATTATTTGATCAATACCTTAGAACCTAGTAATGTGAAGGACGTACCTTGTATCTTCATCGTCCCTTCCCTAATGCACAACAATGGGTTGAAACTTTCAAGCTTACTTTGAACTTGCTATGTGACCCCAATATGCATGGTATGCACATACTATCTGAGAAGGAAACACTAGCCCTGAATAACATGAAGAATCAAAATATCACTAAGCTCAAGGACATGGTTGCAATGACCCCCAACATTGTTGTACCACTCAGGTTATGTATGCAACATTTTGCTTTTCTCGGGAAAGATCGCTTTCCATAACCTCACAAACAAATCTAGTTTAGCCCGTATCTAGAAGAAACATCAAACATGATCATCGATCTTACCATCTGGATAATTGAGTAGCTCCACATAGCTAGTAACCAATGATTTTGTAAATCCATATTGAATGGCTATTGTGCCATCACCCATATCATCTATAAATGCTTGTCCTATGATGTACCCATCCATAGAATATTGACTTGGAATTAGATTCAATAGTTCAAGAGTCAAAAAGCCTCTACACCCTCATCAACAAGAATATGAGGAACCATATCTTGTGAATAGGCAAGAGAAGCAACCCTCCCCTAGATATTTCACCACCAGGGGAATGTACTCTGTGACCATTTAGGATCTGATTCCCATGGTGCAGCACTAATGATGCATGTTGGGGTTCAGATTCAACACATAGATACTTACACACACCACAAACTTCCAAGAAACATATATCAGCACTAATCTTCGCACACATAGAGAAAATACTCACAGTTGTACTTCAGATTCATCACTTTTCTGTTGTGATAGAATATTATTCAATAGAGTTTTGCTCTAATAGAGAGAGAATTAGACTTGCGCTGGGTAGAAAGTACAAATACTTGATTAAGTTCTTCAAAATAACGAAGCTTACAAGATGGGTAAGCTTTACGCTTCTCTAAACAATGATAATGTTGTTGCAGTATTTAGCCTGTGCAAGAAAACAGGTTCAGACACTCTCCTTTCGTCTTCTTCGATAGATACTCTCTTCTTCCTCTTTCTGTTTGTCTCCCCCTCTTGAAAGACGCTTCTTCTCCCTTTTCATCTCTTGAAAGACACTTCTTCTTCCCATTACATACTTGCGTGATAAAATACAACGAACATAATCACGTGACATCGGTGGCTAACTAATTTCTAATTGTTATTAAAATTCCGAGTCAGCAACATTCATCCGATTCATCAAAATTCGGAGTCAGCAGAATTCAGAGTCAGCAGAATTCAGAGTCAACAATATTCAGAGTCAGCAGAATTCAGAGTTAGCATAATTTAGAATCAGCAAAATTTAGAATTAGTAGAATTTTGATTCAGCAGACTCCAAGTCAGCAGACCTTCAGAAATCTGACTCATTGCTTATTTTTCCAATTTCTCTCCCCTCAACACCTAGCACTGCCTGATGGGAGATTTTTTTCCAAAAAAATCAAACATGGATTCACAATCCCTTGATCGATTACCATGACACTAAGCTCCCTATGCATATTTTCCTCTTGAACTTTATCTCCAATTATAATATCATCATGAACCTTCACTGCTTCCATATGCATTTCCTCCAATATCATTTCAAAAACTACTTCTTTCTGTTGTACCTTCTTCTGAACCTGATTTTGCAAATCCTTATCTTCAGTATGCTGCTTCTGCACTTCAGATATAATTTTTTCATGTTGCTTTGACTTTCTCTACAACTCTTTCTACAAATCCTACACTTGTGTTTGTTGCGTCTGATATTCTTCAAAATTGAGTACTTCATTTATTAGCTTCAGATTAGCACATGAAAACCATTGCATTCTCAAGAACGCACTTAGCATAATCTTGGACCAACAACTATCAATGAAACAAGCCACCACTAAAGACCATGTAGATAAATAGGCCTTCTTACATCGGTGATCAATAATGTTGCTGATCTGATTTTCAGAATTAAACATCACCTGCACTAAATTAGATGACAACCAGTCCATATGGGGCAGCTTCCCTTGGAATTTCTTCAAATGAAATCCATTGATCAGTTTTTCCATTCTTGTGCCAAACACATCAGCTAGTAAAAAAGTTCCTTGGCCTAAGTCCTGCACAATCTGATATGGACCTTTATATCTCAATGTAAGTTTTCCTAGATGGGGCCCTAATTTGGAGTTGTACACCATCACCCAATCTCCAACCTGAAATAACTTGAATTTCACATTCACATTCACCCAAGCTTATCTCCTTCTTTGAATTACTTCTGTGATGTATGCATTAACTAAACGATCCTCCTCCAACTAAAGAAGATATTTACTTCTATGCTTAACTGAAACTTCAGGAGATATCTTTTCAGCTATTACTCTCAAACTTGGGACCACAAACTCCATAGGCACTACAACTTCCAATCCATACACCAATCTGAATGGTGTCATACATGTTGTCACCTTGAACACTATTCAGAACAACCATAATGCTGAATCAAGTAACAAATCCCAATTTTTCTGATTATCATGAACTAGCTTTTTAAGAATATGCATCAAGGTTTTGTTAGTACTTTTTGTTTGACCATTTTCTTGAGGAAGATAGGTTGTAGACTTTTTATGCATAATGAGATGTGCTCTTGTTAACTCTGAAATCACTTCATTGAGAAAGTGAGCACCTTTATCACTTACCAAATCTTTTGGACAACCAAACCTGGTCATAATGTTGTGGTAGAGGAACTTTGCCACACTTTGCAGCCTTAGTCCTTCAATGCTACTATTTCCACCCACTTTGTGGAATAATCTGTAGCTACTAAAATACATCTATTACCATGATGAGTAATAGGCTTGATAGGCCTAACAAAATCCATGCCCCACTTTTGAAATGGGTCCAATGGTAAAACAAGATGATCAGACATCCGATCTGAATTATTTGGTTGGCCTATTTTCTAACAAATCACACATATTTTTGCATACTCATGAGCATCCTTTAATACAGTAGGCCACCACAAACCTACTTGTAAAACCTTTTTCCTTGTAATATCTCTTGACAAGTGTCCTCCTGCTGGACTTGAATGTGCTTCTTGTAACACAGTTGGTTGCCCAAACTCTAGGACACATCTCTTAATAACCTGATACACTCCCATTTTATACAATGCACCAGCTATAACCAAATATGGTCTACTTTTGAGAGCAAACTTCCTCCTTTGATCAGGTGTAAAATGTGGAGGTAATACTCCATTTGTCAAAAATACTAATAATTGATCATACCAAGAATCAAATTCAGCAATTTGTGCATTAAATAGCTCCGCATCAAGAAATTCATCATTTACACCTATAGGTGCTTCACTTGATTCCAATCTACTAAAGTAATCTTTCATTGCATGCTCTTTCCCTGGAGTATGAATAATAACAAAATCAAATTCTTGCAATAGAAGCATCCACCTAGCCAACCTTCCTGTCAATAGAGGCTTCTTAATCAAATACATCAAAGCCTGATGATCAACATGAAAAATCACTTTATTACCCAGTAAATAATGTTTGAACTTGTTAAGGGCATACATCATTGCTAAAGCTTCTCTCTCAATCATCGGATAGTTTCTTTCAGATACACACAACACCCTACTAGCATAATATACTGGTCTATACCATCCTCTTTCCTTCTATTGCATCAAAACTGCTCCTATAGCCACATCCGATGCATCAACAAATATATGGAATGGCAACGACCAATTTGGCGGCTGTAAAATTGGTGCAACTAAAACCATCTTCTTCAATAATTGAAATGCTTTTTCTTGCGCGTCCTCCCATACAAATGGAACATCCTTTTTTGTAAATGTGTGAGTGGTAAAGAGATATTGGCGAAGTACCTTAAATACCTAGCATGCCACTTAATCTGGCCAATGAACCTGATTACTTCCTTGACATTTGCGGGTGCTTTTGCTGTCCTAATGGCTTCAATCTTTTCCACATCAATAGCCATTTCTTTTTGGGAAATGATATGTCCCAATAAAATGCCACTTTTTACTATAATGACACTCTTAAACGGATTGAGCACTATCCTGAACTTCGTGCATCTGTCAAAACAAGATTTCAGATGCAGCAGATGTTGTACCTTTTTCCCAAACACTGAAAAATCATCCACAAAAACTTGCATGAAATCCTGCAAATAAGGTTCAAACACTTAATGCACCACATAATTGAACAAGGGCGGTCCATTCTTCAATCCAAAACTCATGACTGTAAATACATAAGTGCCAAATTTTGTAATGAATGTAGTTTTGTGCTGATCCTCCTCAACAACACGAATTTGGTTGTATCTTGAAAATCCATCCAAAAAACTATACATCTCGTGTCTAGCTACTGCATCCAATACTGCATCACAAAACAACATAGGAAAGGGATCCGTAATTATCGCTGCATTTAACTTTCTATAATCAACACAAATTCTCAACTTTCCATTCTTTTAGGGACCACTATAATAGGAGACAACCATGTAACCTGATTAACTCGTTTGATAAATCCTACTGCCAATAGTTTATCAATTTCCTCTTTAACTTGCTTAGCAGAATTAAGATTCATCTGATACCTTTGCTGCACAATCAGAACTGCATATTTCTTTAAATTTATCCTATGCTGATGTAAATCAGGGTCTATTCATTTCATGTGTGCGTAATCCCAAGAAAAAAACATCCACATATTCCTTTAATAAGAAAATCAGGTCTTCCATGAACTGACCCTCAAGTTCTTTGCTTACTCTCACCATCTTTGGTTAAGTCTCCATCCCCAAATTAATTTCTTGAAGTTCATCCTCTTTTACTCTACCAGAACTTGCATATTTTTGTTCATAAATATTTTCAGTCAAATTAATTACCTCTTTCTCTTGCTGCTCGATTTTCTACTGCGTAGGATTTTCCAGACTTTGTTCAAACATC
The DNA here is from genome assembly GCA_020310875.1 of Ceratopteris richardii. NCBI lineage: Eukaryota > Viridiplantae > Streptophyta > Polypodiopsida > Polypodiales > Pteridaceae > Ceratopteris > Ceratopteris richardii. The sequence continues at coordinate 12,796 of MU264442.1, forward strand.
TCTCTCAACTGTGTACCTTCCAATGCATCACCTGGAATTGGCTCACTTGACTTCTCCACTAGTTCATCATCCTTTGCTAACAAAGCTTCCACATCTACTTCCAAAACTGGTACAACAGTTGGGTTTTCTTTCAGAAATTCTTCTTCCTCATCATCTTCTATCTCATTTGCCAAACTAATAGCCTGCGCCATCAATGGTTACTCCTGTACTGACATGTTTCTTCTACCTTTCATGGGAATTGTCACCTGCTTTTTACCTTTTGTAATCACCACCACATTCAATCCCCAATCTTGCTTAATTTTAGCTAACCTGAACCAAGGTCTTCCTAACAACATTTCATACGGGTATGTAAGACCCAGACATTCTAATTACTACAAAGTTTACCATGAATGACATCCTTGAAATTATGATTTGTTGCTACTTTAGAATGCCCAATGCCTGAACTCTAGTTTCAAGACCAGTAGGGAGCAAAGCCCTATCAGGCTCAACCCATATGAATTCCAATGCTAAGAAGATGCATGTATTGCAGATGATATCATCCATCTCATGCTTGTGTAAGAGGAGGACCTGCCCCACCCTAGCCACACCAATATGTGAGACCTCCCATGCAGGGACCACACCTCTACTACCATCTTGAGAAAAATCACACTAATCACACTACGAATAATTTCCCTTATATTCGAAAACCTAGGCAACCACAACCACCTCAATTTAGGCCTCATGGATGCCAAAAAAGAGATCAAGTCAGCGAGGTTCAAAGGTATGCTCCATACCAAGGACCTCCCATGGATCAAAGACCTTACAAGTATCAAGGATATATTCAACCTCAATGCGTACTAGAACAGCAACCGCCACATCCTCAAAATGTAGTTCCAGTGAAGTACATATAGATGGAAGAAAACCTAGAAAGAGCTATTGTACTCATGACCCCATTGACTAGCTCAAAGAACACAAGCAAAGGCTATGAGTAGAGCTATAGTGATTAATATGCCTATGAACATAATCTCATGGAATATGATTCCATGTATGAACAACAATACTTTGAATATGATGGGTATGGAAATTCTTATGGATCTGAATATGCCAATCTAATGTATGTTGTCCCTAGAGCTCAAGTTCCAACAAGACCGTCATTAAGAATAACTGCAGCTAGAGGACCTTGTTATAGGTGTGGAGGAGACCATTTCATTAGGGAGTTCACAATGTCCAACCCTCCACCTTCTCAGAAGATATGGGAAGGCTATTGTAGTGATTGCAAGAAAGAACATTTGTTCAAGGATTGTCCCAAGAATCCCTCTAGAGCACCTTCCACTACAGAGATTAATGTGATTGAAGTAATTGAATCCTCTGGTGGTGACAAGGAATACATGGTGCCATTGAAGGCCATTACAAGAGCTCGAGCTAAAGAGAACCCTAGTGATCAAAGACTTGAGAGTCCCAAGAGTGAAAAGGAGGTAGAATCCCCCCCAAGTAGTACAAGACTTGAAAGAAGAGTCATAAGTCTTAAGGATAAAGAAATCTCAAAAACAAAAAATGAGATGGGAAAAAATCAAAAGCAAGTGGATTAAAGCTGGCTGAAGAAAAGGAAAAGTTTGCACAAGGCATTGAGCCTATTAAAATCATTCCAACCAAGCAATGTTCTGATCTGGTAAAGGAAGAGCAAATGAAGGACCGGGTAGGATCAATTCTAGCGGATCCTATGCCGAAAGACTTACAAATGTGGTTGAAAAATTATTAGCCTAGAATAGAGACAAGGCCTAACCTACAACAACAAGACCGATGTTACTCGAGGGGAGATCTAGAGAAGGGAAGATTGGAAATATGTAAATATCTAATTGAAATCACTCAAACTACACTAGAACAATCAATATCAATCATTCTTGAGATGAGAATTCCATAGAAAACGTTCCAGGGATTTTTAGAGAACCTCAACTCAAAGCAGGAAGAGCCAAAAACAACCAAGGTAGTTGAAGAGGACTTAGGGTTAGAAAGGCATTTGGATTGGCTTTCATCATCAACTGAAGAGTAGAAGAAAAACTCGTATATGAATCTGGAAGACCATTAAGAACAGTTTGCACAAGTGAACTATCTCGTAAGATGTCATCAACAAAAATCAACTGCTCCTTCAAATCTTTTATCTTTATCTGAAACTTGTCCATAGAATCTCCTTCATTCATATGCTCACTCTCCAACTATTTTTAGAGGTAAGCAACATGAGCCTCATTTCTTGCCTAGTATAATGTTCTAGCGATATCCTGAGCAAAGCTATCAATACATGTGCTTGAGCATCTCTGCCATTTCAACAAAGTTGCTCTGCAATATATGCAATAGGGATTGTAGTACGAAAACGAATTTGCAGATCATTATCTTCAATGCCATCTGCATCGCCTTCAATAAGTATATTTGCATGTGTAGTATGACATTTATCAACTCCTTGCTCAATATTCCATAATCCTTTTGCTATCAATACATGGCGCATCATATATGCCAAATGGGTAATTTGTACCATCCAACTTATCTTCAATAGCCAACATACAGAATACATCATTGCTTTCAACCATGGCCAGTGACTAAATACCCTAATGCAAAAAAAATGATTGTATCTCAAAAAATTTTAATAGAAATACCTTGTCAAGCTCCGCTAAACATGTAGCAAACTTCAAGGCGCTTATACTGGCGAATCAAAACAGGTATATATATTTGGCACAAAAGGATTAAATTTCTTGCATGGTCACTACGGTAGTGTGTTCGGAGTCTGAAATGAGTATGCTCAATAATTTTCGTGTGTTCTAAGATTGTGACCAAAGGAGTGTCGATGATGCCCTAGATGAAGCAGTGACCTACTTTGATACGAATTGTTGGAGTTTGACGTCTACAAAAGCACACAAATAGCACAAGGACTACCAAGTGAATGTACAAAAGGCAAGTGACTTGTTCGGGTTATAGGCATATATACCAAGTGAATGTACAAAAGGTAAGTGACTTGTTAGGGTTATAGGAATATATACCAAGTGAATGTACAAAAGGTAAGTGACTTGTTAGGGTTATATGCATATATACAAGCCTGGGAAAAAAACCTCCTAAAGAGGGAAAAGAGTGCCCCAACAGTCCTAAGTGTGTTCACATACGTCACTACCAAAATATATCAACATGATTTACATATAAGCCTTGAAAAACAAACACTAACCTTCATGCATAAAAGCATGTGTATATGAAAATATATTTTAAACAAGAGAATATGTGCAAGCATGGATGTATAGATATGGGGTAAGGGTGAGCAATGTGAAAGAAGTATGTGTTCCTTTAGTAATTAAAGTGATGATTGCCATAATCATATATGTATGTATGTATGCATGCATGTATGTATGTATGTATGTATGTATGTATGTATGTATGTATGTACGTACGTATGTATGCAAGAATGTATGTATGTATGTATGTATGTATGTATGTATGTATGTATGTATGTATGTATGTATGTACGTATGTATGCAAGAATGTATGTATGTATGTATGCATGCATGCATGTATGTACTAAAAAAATTACATATGCATGTTTGTATACATGATATCGATTGATTATTAAAACATTAGTGCATCCACTCTTTAAAAAGATTAAAGAAAATCCTAGAAATACTCTATATGTTTCAACCTTTCTAGACTTGTGTCTTTCCTTTATAAGTTCACTAGCACCATCAATCAATTGCTAGAAATTTTCATCACAATTAATATAATTATAAGGGAGGCAACAAAAGGTAAGATCTTGACCATCAACATAAATTGCATCTTCAAATTTGTGTCGAGGCAAGATTTTCTAAGGATCTACATGAAAATCTTGAGATTAATCTTAATGCTCATAGCTACCTAGAATAATAACCAGTATCTAGAACCTCATGAAAAACATCAATTTCTAAGGATGGGATCATAAGTCACCCTACAATAAATAGAACCAAGTGATTCCAAGGAGACTTTGGGAAATAAATCTCATTTTTGCATGCTTGAGAAAAATAAAACACTTCCACTTGAGAAACAAAAATATCCGGCATTTTGAAGTCCCCATAGTCAAGTGAGAAATTAAAAATTATGGAACTACTTGAATATGAAAAGATTCCAAGATTAGATAGAGTTCTTGGAAAAACCCTTAAATCGTCTTAAGATATGGTAATAAATCCTATCTTGAAAGTTTAAGAATAAGTGGTTCAATATGGGATCTTACCAATTAGGTGCAATGGAGATACCTACTTGATCCATAGGGATAAAAATATAACGCATAGGAGTAGAGGTTGGTCACAATGTTTTATACACGGCATAAGCTCAAGAAGATTCTTCAAAAAGGACCTACGAATTTTTTTAACTCTTGGATCAAAATGGATGAAGAGATTTGGTTAAAGATCCTTTATCCCTAGAAAAAGGAAGATTCATGGAACAAACCACATAGGACCACCTCATCCAATATCTCTTGGACATGTGGCTAGCAAAAGACTCATCAAAAACAATGTATCCTAGGAAGTTGGAGAAGAAAAATGAAATTCTATGGTGAAATATTTAGGTCCTTTCTGTTTAGTTGGTATATAAAGCAAGGATTCTTTCTTGTCCCATATCTTTTCAACATGCTAGATGATCATGTAGGTCAACTAGTGTAAAAACTTGCACCTAATTAATAAGAAGATGAGTTTACCTAACAAGAGGGATCCACTTTACCTTAAAACAATACTTAGTCTAATCAAGAACGATGAGGAAACCATTCGTGCTCTTTGAATATGTCTGTGTGATCTTTATAGTAAACTACCATAAGACCAAGAATAAGCACAAGCTATGCATAAAATCAATAGGGATACGAGTCCCTAATTGTTATCTAGAACATGGAAGAGGATTGAGAAAATATATTTTTGCTATTGAAAATTCCCATATGCTACGAAGTAGGCATTGCACAAAATGGAAAGCAAGTTGAATAGGTGGAAAAATTTTTAATTGAATACTGAAGTAATCATGGTCCTCAAGAATTGATATTTTCTCTTATTTAAGGGAGAATTCAATTTAGAAATGGAAAATAAAAAGAAAGTAGGAAAAGTAGATAAAAATCAAAATAAAAGATAGAGAAGGATTCAAATAAGCTTGTTATTTAAATAATGGAAAACGAGCTCGATATTAAGTGGATCTTCAAACCTTAGCATAAGTCTCAAGAATCATTAGACACTTTGATCAATGCTCTTTATTGAAAAGAACATGTTATCCAAGCTCTTTCCTTCCTCATGACCCTACCAAAAAAGATGAAAACAGTAAAATCGTTTTGGGACGCCTAAAAGATATTCAAGAGTATTTTATCATCTAGTGTAGAAATTTCATTCAAATCAAATTGGAGACTATATGGATACCTATAACTAGAATCAAGCTAGTACCTTGAAATGTAACCAGAAGCCAGGGTCAAAAAATGACCTCGAGTTTCTAATATGGAGTAAGCATTTTGAATAGTTTTTTGCGAAGTGAATGAATGTGCAAATCATTTGTGGATTTGGATGCATCAAGCAATCTTAGAAATCTGAATGAGCTCATCATGCTGACAATTATAGGGAAGGGACTAACATAAGCAGCCAAGCAGTCCCACTGCCTGATGTTCCGAGGAAATTCACGATGTGCATCAATGAAAAATGAACTGCAAGGGAAAAGTCTCGTGGAGGGAAAAAGTCTCCAAGTTATAATCCATCTAAGTACAGGCTGAATTTTTCAACACTATCCCTTTTTCTCACACACTTCCCACTAAAGTTAAGCTAGCATATTCTGTATTTGAAGTACTCTTGACTAAGGTGCATTCATACATTTCCTGGGCATAGTAATATAATTCTTCCACAGACATGAGTTGGCACTTTTGACGACGATCAAATTTACATAAAGAAAACAGCCTTCAACCTAGGCAACTACTACTTGCATTTAGCTGAGTGAGAGGAGAATTCAATTCAATAGAGTATTATTATTAGGTCGGATGCTAGCAATGGCATATAAGCGTTATTCTGCAAGAAGAATGCCTTCATCACCTACCTGTTCTTTTTATTGATATCCTTGCAATCGACAGCACTGAAAATCTAAGTTTGGAAATTGATCTCTGTTCCATGTACACTCTCCCCCATCAAATATCTTTTACAGTGCTTTCCAGATGTGTCAAAGATAGAACTTTCAACAGCTTCCGATTGCAAATGTCAAATTTTTATGTAGCTCCCTGATGAGATCTCTTATCGGACTAGATTTTGAAGGATGGAAAAGTATCATAGCATTATGAAAGAATTTCCAATATTTAGCAGTACTAGGATAAGCCACAAAGATGCATTTCATTGCATGAATGACACCCATACTTTTCCGAAGCAATTTTCCCTTATTAATTTTCTAGATAGCTTGATAAACAGAATCAGCTTTCAAAAGGTAAGGATTCTCGAATTATATAGAGTAGATACAGATATTCTACGATCTCTAAGATCACTGATCATTCTCTTAAGTTTCCATCTTTTATTTTAGGGTCCTTTCCTTTTCTTTCAAGATATCTCATGGTGTAAAGTGTTTTTGATTTCCAGTTTTGAGTGTGTTTTCACAACGCAAAACTACAGAAATATTCTTAGTGTACATAGATTTTTGTTGTACTTTAATGCAATAAGTAATCTAGTAGTAGGAGTATCTTTGATGCACAAGAGTCCTCAGAAAATAAATATTCAATTCTTTGGTGCAATAATAATTCTCAAGCACTAATAGAGTCAAAATTTATCCATCCTGAATTTACCTCTCTGAAAATTATGAAGATCAGCTCAATTTCTTTACAAATAACGAGCAGCAGTGCCAATGCAAATGCCAAACCCAAGCCGTTCATGATAACTTGTAAGTGTGAATTGGCTTACCTTGAGATTAAGCAATGTGCAACTGCTGTCGTATTTGCCACTTACTGAAAGTTTTCTGAATCTAGCAGACAAGTATTTGCCAGTTGCTGAAAAATTTTCCTGAATCTAGGATTAGAGATCCTAGAACATCTGTACCAGTTGCAAAAGTTCTGTTTTCTGAATCAAAGATCTTAGAGATACTATAATATTTTTATCTACTCAGTATAATTCCAAAATCCCTACCTCTTTAAAGCTGATTCTGTTTATCAAGCTAACTAGACAATGTTTAAGGAAAAACTGATTAGGAAAAGTCTGGGCTTGTATGATTCATGCAATCAAGCTAACATTCATCTTTGTGGCTTATCCTAGTGCTGCTAAATACTGGAAATTCTTACATAATGCTCTGATACTTTTCCATCCTTCAAAATCTAGTCCGATGAGAGATCTTATCAGGGGGCTACATAAAAATTTGACATTTGCATCTGGAAGCTGTTGAAAGTTCTCTGTTTGACACATCTGGAAAGCAATGTAGGAGATGTTTGATGGGAAAGAGAATGCATGGAACAGACGTCAATTTCTGAACTTAAATTTTAGTGTTGTCGATTGCAAGGATGTCAATAAAAAGAACAGATAGGTGATGAAGGCATTCTTCCTGCATAATAATGCTTACATGTCACTGCTGGCATCCGATCAAATAATAATATACTCTATTGAATTCTCATCTCACTGAGCTAAATGCAAGTAGTAGGTGCCTCGGTTGAAGGTTGTTTGCCAGCAAGAATTATATTACTATGCCCCAAGAAATGTATGAATGTGCCTTAGTCAGGAGTACTTCATATACAGAATATGATAGCTTAACTTTAGTAGGAAGTGTGAGAGAAAAAGGGGTAGTGCTGAAAAATTCAGCCTACACTTAGATGGATTGTAACTTGGACTTTTTCCTCCATGAGACTTTTTCCCTCCACCAGAACCTTGTGTAGTCCATTTTGACTTTCCTCGGAAGACCAGGCAATGGGACCGCAGGGCTGCTTGTGTTAGTCCCTCCCCTATAATTATCAGCATGATGAGCTCATTCAGATTTCTAAAATTGCTTGATGCATCCAACTCCACAACTGATTTGCACATTCATTCACTTGGTGAAGAGCTATTCAAAATGCTTACACCACATCAGAAACTCGAGGCCTGATTCGCTTAATACGGCTATCCACAATCATCATCACTGTTACTATATTTCCTCTCATAGAACAACACAATTTGCAATTGTTACATTCTCATTGATTGGAAGGAGAAGCTTGCCTTAGACACCGAAGATGCAATTTCATTGTCAGCTTTCCTAGAAGACAATGATATATAACAAAAGTTATCTCAAAATTTTCAAGCCTAAATGGAAGAGTATGTAGATGGCCAACCTTGCATAAAAAAAGAATAAACATAAGTTTTCTTCTAATTTCTTATTTGTGTTGACAAGATTGGTTTGCTTTTTATTATTAATAAGAAAAGTCCATGAGATAGCTTATCTGACAAAGCAATAGCAGCACTCAGGTAGCGCCTTGAACTTGAGAGGAAGCCCACTACTGAGATCACATTAACTAAGGTTTGATATTGATCTTCTCCTATTAAAGGAGCCCATCCTGAGTCATAATGCATCCACGCAAGATTATGTGACATGCAGGAAGCTCTATCCATGACTCGTATAAGCTAAACTGTCTCCAGATATACAATGCATCCACCTAAACTCAAAAGATAGAGAGACAATCAATCATTTCAATGGCTTCTCCCAAAAATTAAAACGGCTGCAGTTCCAACTTTCTTTCCAAAGAGCTGACCGAAGAGGAGGATGAACCGACAACAAAGAAATTACAAAGCTCATGATTTTTCCACTTGAACAAACCCATGTTGAAAACATTCTTTTTCATTTCCTGACTTGGAAGACCTTCACAATCTTCATAAGGGAAGACTATCATTACCATGTAGGCATTTTTTAGCAACATTAAAGATAGCCTGTAAATAAGAAGCAACAATGGGAAAATTCAAAAGAGGGCTCAGGCCAGTTACTGCAAAAAATAGCATCCATGCAAGTTAGCAAATCCAACAAAACCCTATTAGTTCTCAATGGAGTGATACTGCAGCAAACACTGGTTCAGAGAGAGAATCTTTCATCAACTCAAATTGAGGGATCACTCTTTTTACTGCCCATCGATTTAACCAGCAGCCTTTTTACAAGGATGAATTGGTAGTTCACACTGAGATGTAGCAACAATCCATTTACAAACGTTATCAGTCAGAATTTAGCAATATTGTTCCATCCAATCACACACCAAATCAAGTTACATAGAAAATACCCTTGCATTCAGCACCTTCTTTCAAAAATGAATATGTTGCAAAGTTGGCACCAAGGATTATAATCTGTTATTAATGAGAAGCATATGCAAAGCACTCTTGTTCTGTACATGCTCAACACTTCCGGATCATACAGTATATTTTAGTATTTACACGGCTTAAAAAACAAGATGAATGATCTTAATCAGAGTTAGAGATCAAATTTCAACGATACCACCCTCGACTGCCGACTATGCTTTGCAGCTCGTACAAAAAACTGGGCCAAAACAAGGAGGGGCCCACCAAGGCCTACGAATTTCCTGTTCTCCTCGTAAGCATGCAACTGCACCCACTCAGATCAAAACCCTGTGTCAATGCTCCTGTTGTAGAATGTAATACATGAAATTTTCCTTCTTTAATTTAGTTACATCTAAACATGTGCAGAATCACCTGTGCATGAAAGAGCACATGGAAAAGATATATCTCAATAATCAAAATATTTTCACAGAGCCGATCCAACACCATATACAAAAATTTACAAGGACTTTTGTCAACACCATGTTTTGGGAATGCAGCATATGTAGCACCCTAAAAACTACCTGATGGAAAAGGTAGAATTATTTTATAGAAGGATGTGGGAATGGTAGATTCATGACCCACAAGGCAAATATAACCATGAAGATTATCATGCAGCAAGATGGATAGATGGATGGATGGATGTGTATGTGTGTGTGTGTGTGTGTGTGTGTGTGTGTGTGTGTGTGTGTGTGTGTGTGTGTCTGTGTGTACACACACACACACATGTATATATATATGTACTATGTATGTATGTATGTACTGCCCTTCAGCAAGACTCAGACAACTTAAATAGCCCCATACCCTGCAGACCAAAATGGTGAAAAAACAGAAATAAAAGAAAAAAACACAACAATAATCATATGCTCAGAAATGTTATAATCTGAATAATCCCATTCCATAAATTATTTTAGAACACGAGTTTGATAAACCCATGACTTGAGTCACTGGTATGTATGTATGTATGTACGTATGTATGTATGTATACATACGTACATACATACATATACACACGTGCACGTGGGGGGGGGGGGGGGGTGTGTGTGTGTGTGTGTGTATGTGTGTACATATATATATATCTCACACACATATATGTATACACATATATATATACATACACACACACACACACACACACACACATATATATATATATATATATATATATATATATATATATATATATATATATATATATATATATATATATATATATATATATATATATATATATATGTGTGTGTGTGTGTGTGTGTGTGTGTGTGTGTGTGTGTGTGTGTGTGTGTGTGTGTGTGTGTGTGCGCGCGCGCACGGCGCGTGTATGTACGTGCATGTATGTGTGTGTATGTATGTGTGTGTGTGTGTGTGTGTGTGTGTGTGTGTGGATAAGTGTGAATGTGTAATGGATACATATGAATGTGTATGGACGTGTATGAATGTATATGGATGCCTATGAATGTATATGGATACGTATGAATGTATATGGATACGTATAGGGATACATATGAATGTATAGGGATACTTATGAATGTATCAGGATATGTATGTATGTATGTATAGGGATATGTATTAATGCAAATGGATACGTAAGTATGTATATGGATACATATAAATGTATATGATGCGTAATATAGAATCTGAATACATATGAATGTATGTGGATATGTATGTATGTATGTATATGGATACATGTGTGTGTGTGTGTGTGTGTGTGTGTGAGAGAGAGAGAGAGAGAGAGAGTGTGTGTGTGTGTTTTCTTTCTTTCTCTTTTTTTTTCTCTTTTTTTTTTTTTTTTTTTGGGGGTTGGGGGGGGGAGGGGGGGTATATATTAGAAGGACATGGAAATGGTAGATTCATGACCCACAAGGCAGTATAACCATGAAGATTATCATGGAGCAAGATGGATGGATGAATGGGGGTGTATGTGTGTGTGCACGGGTGTGTGTGTGCACGGGTGTGTGTAATGGAGCAACTCTGTGTGTGTGTGTGTGTGTGTGTGTGTGTGTGTGTGTGTGTGTGTGTGTGTGTGTGTGTGTGTGTGTGTGTGTGTGTGTGTGTGTGTGTGTGTGTGTGTGTACATACACACATATATATGTATGTACCTATGTATGTGTGTGTGTATGCACACACACATGTATGTATATGGAAAGTATGAATGTGTATGGATGTGTGTGCCTGTGTGCATGACTGTGAGTGTGTGTGTGTATGTGTGTGTGCACGTGCCCGCGCGTGCACATATATGTGCGTGCGTGTACACACACATGCACATACACATACATATATGCAGCTGGCACATTAAATGGAACACAATTCACATGTTAAATTTGACTCTCTCTTCTTTTTTTGGTGTCCAATATATTTTGCATTACAATCATCAGTAATGTTCCAGAGATTTGTACAAGATGCACAAACAGAAAACAAACCTTTAACTCGTCGAAGCTCTTTACAGAGGGTTATGAAGTCCCCCCATTTCATGTGACATTTCCTTATAAACCCTAGAATCTCTTCAGTGGTGAAGCTTGACAGGTTGTCCAAATACTCTCCAGTAACATGATTTTGTGTAAACACATCTTTGTAACCACCCAGGCCAATACCTTCAAGCCATGCACCAACATCCTGCAATTGAGTTACAACCAAATTAGGAATACATACATTCATAATATGTGACTGAATACTATAGAATTGATCATTGAATGGGCCCATGCAACATCACATACAGATGTTTGTCCTGGCCACACATACACAACCATTGTATATGCAGATCAGACTCAGCTATAGGAGAACATTACACCAAATTAATGAAACCATACATAATTCTAAATTGTTAGAAAATGACGGATGGAATAAAGACAAAAGTTACCAAAGAATCCGGGTCTCACCTGGATTAAAAAGGTAAGTTCCTTTTCAGCATAGTATTACTCTCAAAGTGGCCATTCCCTTACAACCCCTTGTTTGAAAGACACTCGTATAAATGCACAAGTTCAATACTCTTCATAGAAAAAAAATAACAAGCACTTTGTGAGCGATTAGTGTTTATGGGATTCTTTGAGTGTTTTCAAAGGTAAGGAGCCAGCAGATTTTTATATCCATACACTAGAAAAAAAGGCAGGTTGTTGCCAGAGAAATTCTCTTTTCCAAAACAGTGTTTCAGTCTCGGTTTCTAACAGCTACGTCTCTGTATATTCGATCAATTCTGCACATAGCACAAGAATGATACAAGCCCTCATGGTATGGTATGTTTGGTATGCCATTCAGCAAAGTAAAATAAATATATAAACATACATAATATTGACAAAAGCAAATTAACTTGGATTTGAAAGGAGTTACATAGTTTGTTATGAAGGATCGAATATGTACAACGTTTGTATTCCAATATTGAATGCAATTGTTGTGCATAAATTAGAAAGCTATTTCATTCATAAATCACAAGATTAATAATAGAGAGATATGACTAGATTTGATTAGTACAAACATTAAGCACTTCAGAATCCTCAACCAAAAAGAATAAACCGAGGCACTCTTGCAACACAGCACATTGTGAACCATTTGCAATATTTGTGCAAAATCACAATGCAATGCATTGAATTGCAAAGAAAAAAGGAAAAAACAAAAAGCCTTCAACAAGCCCATAGGGCAGACGGCCTGAAGCCGGAAGGGTTCACTCAACAAACTTGTGTGCATGCAGAAACCAAATGAGAGCTCCTAAGTCCCACACATTGAAACCCAAGACTAGAGAGCGAAAGAGAGAGACGGGGGAAAAAAAAAGAGAGGGAAGAAAAAAGGAGAGGAGAGGAGGAGGGGGGCTTTTTTTTGGGGGGGGGGGGGGGGGGGGGGGGGGGGGGGGGGGTGGGGAGGGGGAGGGGGAGAGGGGGAGGGGGGGGAGGGGGGGGGGGGGGGGGGGGGGGGGGGAGGGGGGGGGGGGGGGGGGGGGGGGGGGGGGGGGGGGGGGGGGGGGGGAGGGGGGGGGGGGGGGGGGGGGGGGAGGGGGGGGGGGGGGGGGGGGGGGGGGGGGGGGGGGGGGGGGGGGGGGGGGGGGGGGGGGGGGGGGGAGGGGGGGGGGGGGGGGGGGGGGGGGGGGGGGGGGGGGGGGGGGGGGGGGGGGGGGGGGGGGGGGGGGGGGGGGGGGGGGGGGGGGGGGGGGGGGGGGGGGGGGGGGGGGGGGGGGGGGGGGGGGGGGGGGGGGGGGGGGGGGGGGGGGGGGGGGGGGGGGGGGGGGGGGGGGGGGGGGGGGGGGGGGGGGGGGGGGGGGGGGGGGGGGGGGGGGGGGGGGGGGGGGGGGGGGGGGGGGGGGGGGGGGGGGGGGGGGGGGGGGGGGGGGGGGGGGGGGGGGGGGGGGGGGGGGGGGGGGGGGGGGGGGGGGGGGGGGGGGGGGGGGGGGGGGGGGGGGGGGGGGGGGGGGGGGGGGGGGGGGGGGGGGGGGGGGGGGGGGGGGGGGGGGGGGGGGGGGGGGGGGGGGGGGGGGGGGGGGGGGGGGGGGGGGGGGGGGGGGGGGGGGGGGGGGGGGGGGGGGGGGGGGGGGGGGGGGGGGGGGGGGGGGGGGGGGGGGGGGGGGGGGGGGGGGGGGGGGGGGGGGGGGGGGGGGGGGGGGGGGGGGGGGGGGGGGGGGGGGGGGGGGGGGGGGGGGGGGGGGGGGGGGGGGGGGGGGGGGGGGGGGGGGGGGGGGGGGGGGGGGGGGGGGGGGGGGGGGGGG
>MU264443.1:0-26678 GCA_020310875.1 Ceratopteris richardii
CTACCTATACATATACTATATACTAGTAAATATATGTTTATAATGGATAATGAAAAGCACCTTTTGCACCTTTCCTTGAAGAGAAGGTAAGGTTCTTGCACCTCAACCACACCTAATGAACCCTAAACGAACCCTATGCACCTTACCCTGACCGTAAGGTTCGGTCCTCGCACCTGAAATGCACCAACGCACCGAACCGAACGCACCTGACCACCTTGATCCTATGGCCATATTCATGCCATAATCCATCTCGAAAGGAGACATCCAAGTCACCTTACGAGGTCTAATGTTATATGCAAACTCTACTAATAGCAAATAACTATCCCAATCTCTCTACCTCTCAAAAATAAATGCCCTCAACATGTACTCTAATATCTTGTTGATCCTCTCGGTCTCACCATTGTGTGTTGATGGTCACCACAACTCATTTTTAATGACACTTTAAGCTTGTCAAAAACAAACTTCCAAACGTGTCATGTGAATCTAACTTCCCTATCTAAAACTATGGATGTCAGTAACCTATGGAATCTAAAGATATGCTTGATAAATTGCTTTGTTAACTGTGGAGCTTCTACCATATCCTATGTAGGTATGAAATGGGCCATCTTGCTCAATCTATCCACCACTATTAAGATAGCATCCCGCTTTCTTTGGGTCTGTGGTAATCCCACTATGAAGTCCATGGATATACTATCCTAGTTTTGCTTTAGAATCTCTTAAGGGTGCAATAGACCTGGGTCCTGACCCTTTCCACCCTTTCTACCTTGTTGACCTCTAAAACACACGTGTGGACATCTTTGGCTAATCGAGGCAACCAAAATGTTCTTCTAACTAGTTGTATGATCTATCAACACCGGTATGTCATGTCTTGCACAAGGAACATCATGGTTATCATGCATGAGTTTTCTTCTCAAATCCCGGGAATCTGACTGTAGCTTCTCTTACTAGGTGGCTACTTTAGGCCCTCGAGTGTACTCTCCTAGAAGAAGTATACTCCGTAACATGCATGTGTAAAAGAGACACTCATCATAAGTAGCAATATCCTTGAAGTTCGCGAATAGCAAGATGTAGTCCTAGATAGTTCCGAGAAGGGTTCCAAACGAATAGAAACAACTCAAAATAACATGTAGTCCTCACACAATGACGTAGGAAAAATGCTTAGCTAAAGACAAATCCTTCACCCATGACAATCCCAACATGTTCTAGGTACATACAGTTTGAGATTGACAATCAAGGAATAATAAAAGTAACTAGCCTTAGACCAGCCAATTCACTCCCACGTGCCTACTATCATTGGGGTCACCTGTTGAGTCACCTTCACTAGGAGGGCTCCTCTTCCACTAGTAGCACAAGTAGCACACAAGTCAATCCCTACTTGGCAAACTTTAAACAAAAGTGCAGAGGTTTATATGTATGATATCAAGGATCCATGCATGTGTAAGAGCTAAATGCCTACATTTAATGAAAAATTATGCATGCCAAGAGAGTTGCAAATGCGTGCAGAGGACGACACTACTTGCGAACCACTTCTCGAACACTTGGGATAAGAGAGAAAAATGCACGCAGCTGCTCCTAGTATCCCATATATGAAATGTAGAGCGGAGAAGAGGGGGACCTCCTCACCTTTCAGACCACAGAAGGCGCCTAAGTGGGCTGGATAGAAGATACATTGGTCATCCATGGGCTGCTATAGGTGTCATTTAGGCATTGTTCATGTGTGGCCTCCTTGGGGGGGCTCTTGGGCTCCTCTAAAGGGGCTAAAGCTTCTTTTTTACTTCCTTTCTTGCTTTGCAACTCCTCCATCAAGGAAGATGACATGAAGAAGAGCCTCCCTGCCAAAACGACCGACCAGGTTTTCATGCAAAAGATCTCCGAAAATATCTCCTTCTTAACTGACCCTAGATACAAGTAACGGACTCTCTTACTAAATATCTCCAAAGAAGACTTCAAAAGTTGTGTGTGCAACTCACCTCCCATCCATTATACCACTTGTTTCCAAATTAGATAGTACTCATGTGGCCATCATGCAACACTCATTCCCACTATCCATAAGGTATCTTAGGATATCTCCTTAGCTAGGGACCTTGGCTAAACTTAGCCCTTGTCCCACACATACATGAGATGGACTCTATAGACTGATGTTTTAACATACTTGGCTCCCTAAAAGTCAAGAGGAAGGCAAGAAGGTAGAGAGCTCTTCTTGACTCACAAACTCATGAGCAAGAGTGGAGCACACAAGAATAGAGCAATAACAAAAAGACCACTTCTCCTTGTTCTTCTACAAAAGCCTATTACAAGAATGACTTCTTGTACAAGATAAAAACATTTTCTAATATATAAATCAGCACATAAGAGAAATTGATAGACACTAGTGAGTAACTTGGTAGGATATGCCATCACTCTTGGTAGGTAAGATATATTGATGAAAACCAATGAAAATATCTTTGAAGTATATCTGAATACACACCAGAAGTGCATATCTACATAGCCACCACTCGTGGTAAAAGATATAAGGGGAAAAAATAATCAAATAACTTTGGACCATTATGTGTTGAGAATGATATCTCAAGGCTCACTCTCAAGCTCAAAATCATCTCTCATGCTCTTAGTATCACCCAAAATCCCTTGAGCTTCTCTCCTTCAAATGCTTTGGTAAAAATGTCAGCAATACGTTCCTCTATCTTCACATAAACAATATCACATGCCAAAAACTTCTCCTTGACTATATGATAGTGGGAAGTGCAGCTCTATATGTTTTATCCTGGCACCAAACCTACAAATGGCATTTCAATCCATGCAGCCTCACATGTTTCCATTGGAACAACCTCCATATTGAGTTTTTTACTCGAGAAAGCAACAGTAGGCTGATTCTTGCTACTTTGAGTGATTGCATCACTCCCAAATGAGAACAACCATTGATAGATCTTTTATCTGAAAGATTGTTGTTATATCTCGAAATGCATTGGACATCTATAGCTTGTGAGGGATTAGTGACTGCCCAGTGTGAACTAGGACGCTTTGGGTGAGAAGCCTATAAATAGGACTCTTGGGTCTCACTTGAAACAATAGCTCTTACTAATGGGATTCTGACTTTTGACATCTTCTAGGATATTAACATATGATGAGTCTGCTAAAAGGTGTCTAATTTTTTCTAACACAACCTTCTTTTTCCACATAAATTTAGGGAAAAAACATATGTACTGATCAAAATATATTAGAAACAAATGATTCATTCATAAAACAGATTCGTGTATAAACCATTAAAAATCAAAACAAAACCAATATATATATATATATATATATATATATATATATATATATATATATATATATATATAATATATATATATATATATATTATATATATATATAATATATATATATATATATATATTTAAATAAAAAAAAAAAAATAAAAGAAAAAAAAAAAAAAAACTTTCATTACCGACTAGCCATAAAATCCATAGACTTTGCTCATAGTATGTGATGGTAGATATAGCATATGACAAAATCATCAATCATCATGAAGTCCAATCTCCTTAACTCCTTGATCAACCTCATCTCCATCATCAAAGTCATCATCATCATCATGAAGAGAAGCACCTCCTCCTCCTCATCATCATCATCTACAAATCTCCATGTGATAACACTAGCAAATGTAATGGCGAATTCCTCACCTTCTTTATTTTCTTGTCACGAAAGAAGTCTGCCGTCACAAAAGTCGGAAAATGCATTAGAAAAGATGCATACATATCACGTCAAAATTCGAGGCTTGGCAAAAAAAAATACTAATGCATTACTAACGCATCTACTATGGGAGTTAGCTAAAGGTTAGCCATGAAGGAATCGGACGAGTCCAGATCCTTTGAAACATTCACATGTGTAGCACATCTGAACTCTACGCCCTCAAGAAGAGCCATCCAAACACGGAGACCTTGGATCAGGAGCCTATAAATAGAAATCTCCAGTCTCAATTTGAAACATTCACGTGTGTTGTATATCAGGATTCTAGGCCCTTGGGAAAATCCATCCATACACCTATACAATGTGGGTACAATGGTACGGAAACTCGCTTCCGGTGTAGTTGTTGCTCGATATAGCTCGAGGCTTCCAAGCTTGGGGGAGAGTTGCTACTCGAAGGTGAGTCTGTCCAACCTCTCATGCTTGTGAGTATGGCTTGCATCTTCTCTTGTCTTGCAAGGCTAATCCTAGAGGGATCTAGCATTGGCATCAGAGCTTCATCTTGCAAGGAGGAACGAGGCAGTGATGTGCACAACCACTAAGCTCATGGAGCTCGGATGGCTCAGCTTGACAAGTTCTCTACCCTCCTCCATGGGGTGATACGTGATGCTCCTTGCAAGAAATGAAGACATAGAGGGAATACGCAAGCCAATGGTTGAAGACGAAGGTAAGTTCTCCTCCCACTTGTCCTCATATCAATAGATTGCTCAGAGGGAAGGTAGTTCTTTCCCATCTCCATTAATGGCTGCCATGGAAGTGCAACCAGTCCCGCCCAAGAGAAGGGGCATGCTCATGTCATAGACTCATAGCCCATGGTGGATGGTAGGAGAAAGGGGTGGGTGATGGTCTCCAAAAAGAGGTAGGTGATAGCAGGAGACCACCACCTCACCATGAAAGGAAGGGACTTAGGGAAATATTCAGCTGGGACAATTTGTTACCATAGCATACTGCACATTATCTTTGCTCAAAGGGAAACACTCTGTGAGGGAGGTCATCTACTGCGTGAAATAGGCAAAGCATGACGTTCTTATGGGTGTTTGCACATAGGAGCCATGCAAGCCAACCTAGGGTGACCACAAAAACCAGCTCATGGCAGCCAGGATGGCCAAGCAACGGTGGTTGTGTGGGCCAGCCCAAGGCAGGTGCTGCTAAAGGAGGCCAGCAACCAGCCTCTATGGGCAGCTGACTAGACCAACATGAGGGCAGGGCATCCAAGAGGGATGGGCACCCACAGGACAGTAAAAGAACCATACCTCAGGGCAGTAGATGGTAGATAAAGTAGAGGACGGTGCAACAGACACTAAGGGTGGCAAAATCTGATCTGCACACTGAAAATTCCCTCTCCAATTTAGAAGGCTGTCATGTGGCAGCCTGTGGAGACAAGTGAGAATAAATAAATAATAATCCAACAATTGAAATTATAAATTAGAATTCTTTTTATCTCACTATTTTGGGTGCAAGTTCCCTATATGTGCCTGCATACTCCTGGATAGTTTGGTTCTTCTGATTCATGAAGAACCAAGAGTCTAGCACTTTAGACTGCTCGTATGGAGGGTTAGGATTGATTATAAACCAATACTTCAATTCAGCCCAAGTTTGTGGTTCAGTTTGATCTTGCTCTATCTTTTCACACTATGTTGGCTAAGTCCATCAATTTATATGTAGCTTGATGTATCTTATGGCATTCATCTGTGATATGACACAATCAAAGACATTGTTCCCACTATCTTAGCCATTGCTAAATGGCATCAGTAGCGAACTAGGCATAATGTGTCATCGAGGCAGCTTCAAATTCTTGAGGTTTCATTGAGCCTCTCGCACAGGTACATCCTCAAAAGAAGTCTCTAGAATGGCTTGCCCTGCGTCTTGCATACCCAAGGCGGCCATGTTCCTCTCTACTAGGTTGTCTGTTCACTCCTTGTACATGTGCTTGGATAGTCTCAAGCATTTGTTCTAGCTTTTGATCCTTGCATACATGGAATCTAAGACTATGTTTGGCTCCTTAATAGTGTGAGATTTTATGAATATGGTTACATACATATCTTGAGAACTTCAAGTACACCTCCTTTTGATTAATTGGATAAATCCATAACTGCCTAGATGCATCATTACCAACTGTAATAAAGTATTGCATACCTCCATAACTCTTTACAAGCATAGAACAAGCATCCAAGTGTGCTAGGTCTACATGCTCTCCTTCCTCTTTGATATAGAGATGCAACATGGAGATTTCACTTGTTTTCCAAGTATGCAATATGGTAAAATTCAATAGCCGAGTCTGACATAAACTTTACCAAGGGGATAAAGTACTTAATTCTTTTTTGACTCGTGCCCGAGTCTTTTGTGCCATAGTTTCATATGTGAACCAATGTCTACTACTGTAAGGCATTTACCTGGCAGCAATTGCCTTTGCAAATAATGAAGTATACCTTTATTATCTGATTTGGCAATCAGCATTGATCCATTGTGTAATTGCCAATGTCTCCTCCAAAAGTAGTGTGATATTATTGAGTAGTACATTATCATGGGTTGCAAAAATTGCGGTTCGATTCACAAATCACACAATGATCTTTGATCAGGGTATAACCCTGTCAGGATCAATTCCCAATGAACTCCTCCATTTTTTGGAGTGTACTGCTGCTCAGCGTTCGAGATTCTCACAGAGACTCATCAAAATGTGATCCCCCCAGCTGCGTGTCCCTTCTCTTATTCCTCTTAATTATTCCACAATGAGTATGACCCATGGTCCCTCACATGAGTGCCACTTGGCACTCAAGTGAGTACCCTACTCTAAAAGGCTAGGAGGTGATTCACACCTCCTACTAGGGATCATGAGCAATACTCCATGTTACATTTCCTTCCCCTTAATTCCATTTTTTTGTGTTCGAAAATGGTATTGGAAGGTCTGACAGAAGGAGAGAAATAATAGAACACCACTCCCACTATATCCCTATGTATAGAAATACATGGTCATATCTCCGTTTGTTTCCCTCTATCCTTCCCCTTAAGAAGATTCTTGGGAAGGTAATCTAAAATTGGGAAACCGTCTCTGAAGGGTGCTAACCCTCTCCCATATGGCACTATCTTCCGAACTATCTTTCCACTTTACTAGACACTCTTTATACAAGTGACTTCTCGTCCGTTTCTCTCGAGTGCGTAGTATGCTCTCAAGCTCATGTGGAATAGATTGAATAGAAATAGGCTCTACTACCTCACTATCTGGAATGAGGTTGTCAAATTCACCCAACCTTTTCTTAAGCCGGCTAACATGAAAAACTGGATGGATTTGACTATTCTCTGGAAGTTGGAGCTGGTAAGCTATCTTTCCTATTCTCTTAAGTATTTGGAAAGGTCCACAATACCTAGGAGATAATTTTGGACAAGGTCCCAGACTTAGACGGAACTTTAAGATAGACATGCTCTCCTACCTCAAAGTTGATCTCTCTCCTTTCAGGGTCAGCATAGGCTCTAGCTCTATCCTGAGCTCTCCTAATGCTGTCCTTAGCAAGTCTAAGCATATCGTTCATCTCTTCCAAGAAGTCCTTTGGAGCTTGAACCTTTTCATTCTGCAAGCCTACTGCATAAGGAGCCCTTGGTTGAAACCCATACATTAGCATAAATCGACTATGCCCAGTGGAAGAGTGCTTGGCACTATTATATGCAAACTCTACTATAGGTAAGTACTCTTCCCAATTAGTTTGCCTTTCATTCACATATGCTCGAAGCATATCTTCTAGGATTTGGTTAACTCTCTCTGTTTGCCCATCCGACTGTGGATGCTCGGCCGTACTCATGCTAAGTTTCGTATCCAACCTTTTGAAGACCGCTCTCCAAAAGTGGCTAGTAAACTTCCTATCCGGATCGGAAACTATGTCCAAAGGTAGACCATATAACCGGTATAGGTTCTCTACAAAGAGTCTAGCCAACTCTGGTGTCTTCACTATAGTACGTGTCGGAATAAACCTAGCCATTTTGGTTAACCTATCCACAATTACCCAAACCGAGTCTTAGGTAATCCAACTATAAAATCCATGGAGATACTCTCCCACTTCCCATTAGGAATATCCAATGGGTGGAGTAGTCCTCCAATCCTCAATCTCTCAGCTTTGTTGACCTGGCATTTAGTGAACTTAAGCACATACTCTAGGACGTCCTTTATGAAGTCCAGGCCAATAAAACTCCCTCTTAAAAAGATCATAAGTCTTGTTTACTCCTCGGTGTCCCCCACTAGGTGTGTCATGACACTCCTACAAAATATGCCGTCTCATCTCAAGATCTCTAGGGACACACACCTTACCTTTGTATAACAGATATCCATCATGGACACTGTAGTTCTTCCACTTGAATCCTCTTGAGTACCCGTCGATACTCCATCCTCACTGGAAACCCGTATATCACGATCCCCGTTCTCTATGGCTTCCCAAATCTCAGAATATGCAGGATCAAGCCTACATTTTCCTCTAATGGACTCGAAGTACCTCACTAGTGATCTGAGTAAAACTCAGTCCATTGAGCATAGGCATGGGGCTAAGTGAATCAGCCACTACATTAAACTTTCCCTTCCTATACCTAAGCTCATAATCAAACTCCTGAAGGGTCTCAGCCCATCGGGCCTTACGACCTTTAAGGGCTGTTTGATTAGAGAGCCACTTAATGCTCTCTTGATCAAACACTATGGTGACTTTGGCACCATATAAATAATGACGCCACTTCTTCAAAGCATGGACAATAGCATACAGCTCCTCATAGACGGAGTAATTCTTCTGAGCCGGTTCTAGTTTCTTGCCCTCAAAAGCTACTGGTCGACTGTCCTGTACTAAAACTGCTCCTATGGCAAAGTCACTCGCGTCAGTCTCAACCACAAAGGGTTTGTTGGGATCTGCTATATGTAAAAGTGGAGCTGTAGCAATTGCTACTTTCAACTTCTCCATACTTTGCTTCTATTCGTCTCCCCAATGAAAGGTTTTCCCTTTCCCTTTAAGCTGTTCCGTCATCGGGACAGCAATCTTGGCATAATTCTTGACGAATCTTCGATAGAAACCTGGTAAACCTAGGAAGATCTGCAACTCTTCCAAGTTCCTTGGATGGGGCCATTCCATAATAGCCGTTACTTTTTCAGGATCCATCTGGATTCCATGCTAGAAGACTATATGCCCAAGGTATCTAACCTCTGTCTTGAAAAAGTCACACTTTGACTCCTTAGCAAAGAGTGAATTTTCCCTTAGTACTTGAAATACCTTCCTCAAGTGTTCCAAGTGCTCCTTTTCTGATGCACTATAGATCAGAATGTCATCTAAAAAGTCTACTACAAAGTGTCCTAGATAAGGCCGTAAAAGACTATTCATGAGCTTCATGAAAGTGGAAGGAGCATTGGTGAGACCAAAAGGCATCACCAAAAACTCATAGTGCCCATATCTAGTCCTTAATGCACTCTTAGGGACATCCTCTGCCCTAATCCTGATCTGATGATATCCTGATCTAAGATCAAGCTTGGTAAAATACCTAGCTTGATGTAACTGATCAAATAGATCTTCCAATCTAGGGATTGGAAACCTATTTTTGATAGTTACCTTATTAAGTGCTCTATAGTCTATACATAATCTCATAGAGCCATCTTTCTTTTTAACTAGAAGCATTGGCGATGCCCAAGGTGAGTTACTAGGTTTAATGAAGCCCTTATCTAAATAATCTGCAATTGCCTCTCAACCTCCTCATGCAGAGAAAACACTAAGCCTATAAGGTGGCCTACAAATAGGGTTAGTGTTAGTAACAACCTCAATGGCATGGTCAATGTCCCCTCTCTCAGGTGGTAGCTCTCTAGGTAAGTCAGTGGGAAAAAACTCTCTATACTCAACATAAGATCCTTAAAACTTTTAAACCACACACTCTTGCAAAAAAGAATAGTAGAAAGTCCTGTCCATATTTACATTCCTAGCATGAAAATATATATCAGATGAGCTATATGTACAATGCTCCATATCATGACTATACAATAAAAACATCTCCTGTACATGCTAAGAATAACAAAGACTATACAACTCTAATGATGAAATAAGAGGTGCACTAGGTAGATCTCTGTCTTCTTGAATACAAACTTTACTTCCATTCTTTTCAAATTCGAGTGTGTTGTTTTGATAGCTTCGTTTAAGTGTGTCTCCCAACCCCCATAGCCACTCTCTTCCTAAGACTAGTCTGTCCTCTCCATATTCATAATTTGGAAGTCCATATAATCTGTATAGTCCTGCATCTTGACTTCCAAATTGGATACCATAGTATCCCATATCCTCTTATCTTGCCCTTGCATCATAGATACAATGTATTTATGTGCACTAGGCTGCTGGGGAATCTTTAATTTCTTGAACAAAGCATACTTTATAAAATTATGAGTGGCAAAGTCATCTATCATGACCCGCACCCTGGTCCCGTATACACTACCATGTAGTTTAACTAGGTCATGTGGTCCAAATTGCGGTGACCATAATGACTGAGTCAAACAACAGGTGTGCTCTATATCCTCGTGCATCACCTCCACTCCCTTGCAGATAGAGCTCCAATGAATAGGAAGGGTCTGCACTAGGTGGACCGCCTTTTTGTCCTTTTCGCGGGCTGTACTAGACTCTGGTCCCTTTTTTTTACTTCCCCCTTCTTGAGTGGTGAATGGCTAGGAGACAAACACCTAAAGCATAGGTTCTCTCTTTTGGCCCTCTCAAACTGATCTGTGGATAACCTAGGCCCTTGTGATCTTTTTTTTTAATAATAACCTTGTTTTTTCCCAAAAGGCAACTTCTTCTTGAATTTAATCGTACTAAGAGGCTTGAGGGGCTGATCCGTCTCCATAGGAGTATATTGAGGACGGTTATGGTCCCCATAAATCTGTGCATACTTGATCGCCTCCTCAAACGTCTTAGGCGCATTCCTTCTTACTTCCCTCTTTATGGCTTTATCTAAGCCCCTAACAAACCCTCTCGTCTTCTAAAAATCATATAAGCCTTTAAGTTTCAAAATGATCTCTCTATAGTGGGATAGGTAGACCGTAAGGGGCCTACCTCTCTGTGTAATCCTATCCCACTCATCCCAATTCCTCTCCTCCTCATTCTCAGGAAGAAACTCTTTAAGAAAACGAGTCTCAAACTGAGTCCAGTCAGTAGGGATAGAGTTCGCCTCCTTAAGACTCATCCACCACTTATAAGCACATAGGCCGAGGGAGATACTCGCCTCTAGCACACGGTACTCTGGTGGGGTGCCTTTCAATTGATGCAAATCATGCCACTTTTGTAAAAAAGTGTATTGCATCCTTATTCCTATCTCAGTCATCCCCCATAAAAGTAGGTGGCTTCAAGTCTTTTAGGAGGGAAGCTTCCCTAGAGCTCTCTCCTTTGTGCTTACTAGGAAGAGAAGTATCTTTCCTAGTAATTTCTAGAGGAATAGTAGGGGTTTCTCTTTCCTTCCTAGCTAGGAAAGAGGTGACACTAGTCTCAAGTGAGATCATTTGAGACTTAAGCTGCAGTATGCGAGATGTGATGCTACCAAGATCTCTCTCTAATTTGAGGGTTTGCTCTTTCAAGTCTATGAATTAGTCACGAGTGACAAACTCATCTAACAGTTCCTCAATTGTATATTCCTCTTGCTCAGGCTCTTTCTCTTCTAAGTTTTCTTCTATTTCTTTCCCTAATTCTACTTCTTCCATTCTAGAATCAAGATCCTCTAGTAGCTCTTTTGATTGAGAAGTATGTTCAACTACTTGTTTACCTTTAGATTCCATGTTTTACTTCCCTTCCCCCGTTTGCTAACTAGAGAATATGAAAATGAATGGAAGTAAAGCTTAAGTATGCAAGAAGAAGAGAAATATATCACAAGAGCACTTCCCTATTACAAAATGAAGTTGCGCAAGCGAAATCCAAGTGATCCTTGAAGCTTTAGATCGCTGATTTTGAATCCTCGCTAGGCCAAACAAAAATTGAAAATGTCCGGTTGGTCCAAGGAGATTCAAAACACCAAAAACCATCAAAAACAACGCCAAAACCACGTAGCAATAGCCCCAACCGGGCAAACCGAGTAAAACTGAGAAACTTCTGAGATTAATAGTCCTCGCCAGTCCAAGAATGTAGCCAAGCACCTGTACTTCAAAGATTTAAGACTATCCCAAGTGAAAAAAGTGAATTTGGACACCAGACGATGAAAAACTAGGCCCGGGAGTGGCCGCCTAGTTCCTACTGAAGCGCTGCAGAGAGATTTTGATTGACCAAATCTCGTCCAAATCCAACACCAATGGTCTCTGAGCGAAGCTTAAAAGTATAGCTTCGTAATGTGACCAAAATTTTTGAAATCGGATATCATATGAGGAGGCTATGTTGCGGAGAAGTCGGGTATGTCACAAGTAGGAAGTGAAAAAAAACTCATCTTCATGGATAGATGACTTTGAGAAGCTCTAAACTGAGAAACTGAAGCTTTTAACTCAAACCCAAAACCCATAGCCCATCTCCACAACCCATAATACATGTATGCATCCTTAATTTTCCAAAAGCTTGGTGAATAGCATCAAATTTATCTTCTAGAAGTCCAAAGAAAACTCGAAATTTTCCCTGCAATTTTGAACAAACCACTGAGATGACCGCCGTGAGCGCTTATTATCCCACATGTGAGCTTGCAGCTGGAAATTCGCCCTATATATAGAGCACAAGAAAGCTCATTTGGTCATCTAAGAGGGAGGAGGGAGGGAAAGAGTACCCTCGTGGTAGCTCTTCTCGGCGTGACTTCGTCGGCTGGATCTCTGAGTTCTCGATCGGTTATTCATGCATCAATCTCCGTGCGGGTAGATTCTCTGTCCGCGTGGGCCGTCTTCCGCCGTCCGCCTGGCTCTGATGCTAATGTCAGGATCAATTCCCAATGAACTCCTTCATTTTTTGGAGTGTACTGTTGCTCAGCGTTCGAGATTCTCACAGAGACTCATCAAAATGCGATCCCCCCAGCCGCGTGGTGTCCCTTCTCTTATTCCTCTCAATTATTCCACAATGAGTATGACCCATGGTCCCGCACATGAGTGCCACTTGGCACTCAGGTGAGTACCCTACTCTAAAAGGCTAAGAGGTGATTCACACCTCCTACTAGGTATCATGAGCAATACTCCATGTTAAAAACCCCCTAATATCCAACGCATACTTTCAACCATTCAACCTTTTGGTATAGCTTCATATCTACATGGTAACGTGTGAAAATCAGACCTTATTGATGTTGCTTGCATAAGCTTTCACTATTTATCATGGAATGAAGCTAAAATCCATAAGAGCAAACATTCTAACACTTAGGATCTCCCCTAGGAGTGCATGTATCTCCGAAGGACCAAATTCAATGGGTTAAGAAGAAAATTGCGTTCAAATTGGAATTGTGGAGAGCCTTAGAATGGGCTATGCATATTCTCATCAAAATTGCCTAGATTTTTTGCAACTCATTGACCAAAAGGAGTCCCATACTGTCCCATATACTGTATATCATGTGACACCCTTTGTGGGATGAGTCATGACGGGGAACAGTTGCTGCTTCCCTTTCTACACAAATGTTTTATAATCATACGAGGACAACTTCCCAAGCGGATGTACATTGACTTGTAGGTGATAGAAAAAGCAAGCTGTGACGTGTCGTATACCATGTGACATCCTTTGTGAGATGACGGAGAACAGCTGTTCCCCTTTTGTACAGATTTTTTTATAATAAGATGAGGACACTTCCCACCCAAGTTTCATCACATCGAAGTGTGCTGAAATTTATGCGTAAAAAGGGCTTAATGACTAAGAAATCTCTAACAATCAGAAGTTATTTTAAAATCAAGGTCAAAGATGTGTAAAACTGACATATCGCACTAAAATACATGGGTTTCTAAAAAAAAAAGTGCAGCTAAGGGCTGAATTTTGCATAGAAGATCTCTGAAGAATGCTATTCTTGATTTGCATGCAAATAATTACACCAGACTGCTTGTATTTGGTAGACCTCTTGCTAACAAGAATTGTTGCAAGGTGATTGTCATTCCCTTCACATTGCCATGCTGATGATTTCCTGCCGTATCAAAGTTTGCAGCACTTCTTACTTTCCCCCTTGTGACTCTCATAGAGATGCAGGTGAGTATGTTATCTGAGCCATGGCTGGTCAACCCATGTGGTAGCAGACAAATGTAAAAGAAAACGTCTTTGATGGATATGGTCTAGTTGGAATCGGATATATGCTAATGCAGGTAGAAAGCCTGAATCTGATGGCCAACATGATGTCTATGAAGGCACGTATGTTGTACGCACTGGACATGAATAGCCAGCACACACACCCCCCCTCAGGAGAAAATTGGACTTCAAAAAGAATAATGCAACTATTACTTCCAAATTTTCAGCAGAGTTCAGGACATGAGAAAATCACTCGCAATGTTTGGTGAATATCTCTAAGATGTATGGTTCTCTCAAGCATATGTCCAAGGTGTTCAGTATGACAAACATGTATCTTCATAAGTTCAGATCTACCCGTACACAAACACAAATACAAGAAAACACAACAAAAACTTATTCAAAAGAATAGGATAAATCATTAAAAATACATACAAAATAAGAAAATTAAAAATTAAAAGTATAAAATAGAATGAATATAAATAAGTAGTTAACAAAAGTAAGCAAAAAAAATTATTTTAAGAATAGAGAAATTAAAAGAAAATTTATCTTCATGGGACTCATTTTAAAAATTAGAATTATACCTTCTACACATGACTTGAGAAGACAACATGATTACAAGAAACTGTGATTATGTAATTTTGCTTCGAATAAAAGGGTCTCAAGTACAAGACAAAGGTTGCAAGGTAGCAAATGCATACAAGCAAAGACAACAACAACAACAACAACAAGAACTCACAAATGCTTACCTTAACTAACCTCCAAAATTCGTACCAGCGAAAACCTTAGGTAAGCTTCACAACTTGTATTCACTAGAATAAGGAACTTGAGGTTTGAATCCCCTACTTGTATAAACATTGGGATAGAATGTTCCAATAATGTTTCATGAGCACACTCTAAGCATAGTCTAGACTGGATCATGTCCATGACAAGACAAACCATTCTTCTCATGAATAGATGGTAAGGTTTAAAAATTTTCAACTTAGCCCTTTACTTTTACATCATGCGATCCATGATGTGCTATTCAGCCTCTGAATCCCCCACTGATTATTGCAATCGCCCCTCCTTTTAACTTCAAATAATTTTTTATAAATGTGTCATGTTTAACTTCAAATATTTTTTTATAAATGAGCATGACACAATCATAGTGAGAATCCCTCAAAAACCATTTGACATGCCATGATGTCTTGAATCCACTGTATAAACCCTTGTCTTAAACTCCAAATACGAGGTTGAGGATCTTGAATTTCAATACCATAGAAGAAAGGGTGACAGTCATGCATCCTTTGAAAAGAGTCGGAAGATGTCATTCGATATCCACATGAGTAGTGACAATAAGCGTTGCTGGGGCATTCTCCATCTAGTTGTGCAATGATGAGGGGTCTCTCTAAAGGAGGGATGTAAATACATAATTCTTTGAAAACGCTGTCTAGAACGCAGGAAAATGAAAATCGACAAATTTGGAATTAAAATGCATTGCTTATGATAACCATCCAAGCTAACAAAACATGATGTTGGGTCTTCTTATGATAACATGATGCTGGGCCTCTTTGAAGTGTGATTCAAAAAAGATGGCCCAGAAGGAACACAAAATATGTCATTTGTCTCAATCATGAACAACAACATGCTATGTATCTGCATTACAACATATTAAGATGCTCAGAAACCACCTGGTTGCATCAAATCCACCCATATAACAATATTTTGAGGCACTAATACCGCCATCCGGACCCTACAATCAAGAAAATAGATCCTCATTACCTTTAAAAAAACCACAAAGTATGTATAATTTGCCACATACCTGAGCTCTTCGCAATCCAAACTCAACTAGAATTTTCTCATTTCCAGCGACTTGTCTATGTCTTGCAGCATTTGTTGTCACTAATGATGCATAATTTACTAGATTCAGAAAAGGAGTCTCCAGCAACTGAGCAATCTAAAGAAGCAAGTTCCATAATCAATGAAACATAAGCAGCTGAAATATAAAATACCAACACTATGCATTTGTTCTCACTGATGACGCATAATTTACTAAATTCAGAAAAGGAGTCTCCAGCAACTGAGCAATCTAAAGAAGCAAGTTCCATAATCATGAAACACTTTCCATGTTAGACTTACCAGCACTGGACCTTCTACTCGTATGAGAGGAACTCTAGGGAAGACAACTGAACCTTCAGGTATAGCATAAATTTTCACATCAGAGCAGTCAATAGATTGCAAATACTGGAAAAAAGCATCCTGAAATTGTAAACACAAAACAGTAACGTGTCGGATATCATTAGACAATGCAGATCATCCAAACATATAGAAGGCGCCTCTATATACCTCACACGTAGGTGGCAAGATTGTACGCAAATAATCTATTTCTGATTCTTCAAAATGAAAGTTGGCTGTGAACCGAATACATTCTTCAAGGCCTGCAAATATAGTATATTCTCCACGAAAAGGATTCTTTCGATGAAACAGATCAAATCTGTTACATAGAAAGAATATTAGAGATAACAACCACCACTAATAACTCATAAAAATTATTTTCATAAATACAGCTCTATTTAGAATCCAAAGGTTGTACATGAAACACAAAGCATAAATTGCGACTCTTGAAGTGGCAGTCTACAGAAACTGAACCCACTCTAAACTAGGACTACCTTTTACGGAAAAGGGATTGATGAGCATTCCTTGTATCAAGGATATAATCTACAAGATATTCTGGCCTTGTGGGCAGAATTTTTGAAGGAGATCCTCTTCCCATGCATTACAATACACTTCTTTTGCTGGAGAAACCCTTGACGATTTGTAAGGAATATCACTTTTACTATTCCGTAACTAGTATAATTTATAGATAAATTAGGTGGAATAGCTTCATAACACAATTCAGTGAACTTCAATCCAAGAGTGTATAGAGTATTCGAGAGCTCTTAAGCAATTCTTCAGCTACAAAATTTTAACTTCCAGTTCAGGCGGGACTTGTATGTCTTAAACTTCAATTATATTCAACCGTTTCCTCTATTTTTGGAGAGGATTTTATCTCAGCTTGAACCATAATTGACCTCAGTTTTACTCAGCTAGTATTCAGTTTTTGTACATGATATTCACCTCATGCTCAAAAAACTTTCGTTATCTCAGACTTTGTAAATGAACCGTGTTCTCTCTTAGATCTTGAGTTACACGAAATCCAACAATGCATGTATGTATGTATGCCTCTATATGTCTATGCACACTTATACATACCTTCTTTTCCAGAAATACCTTCAACATACATACATACATACATACATAAATTTGTTTAGTTTTGTTCCTTCAAGGTAATACAATGGAATAAGAGATAGGCCTTGAGTGATAATCCACTATAATGATGCCAAAAGTTGAATCCTAAGAAGAAAATTATTGACATTCTCTAGTATTGTAGGTGTTGAACCCATGAGAAAACTTGGAACTCAAATAGTAGCAGCAGTTACATGGATACATACATGATATACATACATAAAGATAGCTGAATACATAGGTACATAATGTACATAATTGTTTGAGTGTGCAAGACAATATCAATAACTCTTTGCACCCTTTAATCACAGTTTTGCAATTATTTTGTTAAACTTTTGATATATAATTCAAATCATGTCAAAAAGAAATTCAGGTTTTATACAAGATAATGATGTTGATCATAAGATAGATGTCAGAGGTGATGATAGGCACCTTGATAGTGATTTATGACTTTAGAGATCAATACATAACAATTAATCAGTCACAAGTCAATACATAATCACAAGTTATGATTATTTTCATGATTTGCATACCACGATGAATTGAACCAAGTTACAAATTCACCCAAAAAATGGTGCAACTATAAGCCTCATAGTCAACTACAGGACTACATAGCCATTGACTCCATCATGCATAGCAGCAACTAACTAGAATGAGATCCCCACTAAAAAACAATCATCGAGTCTAGCACAAAATTCAAGTTAAAGAGAAAGAATTGAAACAAAAGTATAGTTCGCAAGATATACATATTTATCAACACCAACAAAAATTCCGCCTGAAATTTGCATATCTGCTTCTACGATAAACATATATTTCAATGATTCGATCATTGCCTACATTTATGATATGTTATGACTCATGAATAATATATTCTATGTAACATATTGACTCTTGAAAACACAATCGTTAAGATCAACGTGCTTGAATCTTGAGAATAATGGATAATGTTTGAAACTTGCATAGTATACATTATGGACCATGGTCATTATGATGCTCAAAATTAGCTTGGCAAAAAAGTTATAGGTCACATGAAAAACCATCTTACTCATTTTGGGCAGTGAAAACCCATTTAAATCACTTTGGGGAAGTTTTGCAACCCTTCCATGTCAAAAATCAAATTCTCATCAGAAACGTACATGTCTATCTCTCTTGCATCATAGAGTAGATGGCACTATTACCCCTATTGCATCATAGGCCACATGGCACTATCATATGCATATCTACATTCGATTGCACATTTCTCTTTTCTTTTCATGATGAATGCCTACACACTCATATGGTTGTATGCTTTTGACCTCCAGCCCGCTTTGGATCTTCATAGACATTGATATAATTATACTCCCTCTCTCTCTCTCTCTCTCTCTCTCTCTCTCTCTCTCTCTCTCTCTCTCTCTCTCTCTCTCTCTCTCTCTCTCTCTCTCTCTCTCTCTCTCTCTCTCCCCCCCCCCTCCCCCCCAAATGGCTCCCAAGTTGGAGGAACAACTGGCCATTTTAGAGCATACCCTCCGAGAGTTGATAGGGAAACATAAGAAAGAAGGGGATTCGGGATTGAACGGGGTGACATGCACAGTTGTCACCCTCGAAGCCAAGGTAGCAGCCTTGGAGAAGGAGAACCAATCCCTCCTCAAAGAGCTTCTTGCTATCCGTAAGGAACACTCACGAGATCGCGAGGAATTACACATTGGACTTACGGATATGAGGACGAAATTGGACAGCATACGTGAGGGGGGGAGATCGCCCCACAACTAGAGGACATCCGGGCGACTATCAAGAAAGTGTGCATAGAGGTGGTTCAGAGCGAGCTTGAAACCAAAAAAGATGGATGGGTCGAAGTTGTCAAAAAAAAAAACCTTCAACAGGAGGCGAAGAAGAAGAACGAGCATGAGGCGATCCACAAAGTACACACCACCATTGAGGAGGAGCGGATGCGACAGGCTCGCAGACTCAATGTCCACGTCTCTGGCCTCACAGAGACAGACGGATCACCAGAGAAGGACGGGCGTCGCTTGTGCACACTACTTGGATACCGCGCGGACGGGCCTCTTCCTTTCACCAGAGCTTGGAGAGCAGGGAGGGACACCACACAGAGAAGAGCACTCATCCTTCAGTTCTCGGATGAGACCGGGAGGAGAGATTTCCTCATACGACAAGCGATACTGTCCACTACATCGGGCACCCCGATCTATTTGGATGACGACCTCACATGGATGCAGGTAGAGCATAGACGTGCATGCATGCCGCGTGTTCTCCAGGTCCGATGGGAGGGACATCGTGCCTTACAGAGACAGTCGTGTCATCATCGACGGACAACCCATCGACTAGGGATTTGCGGCCTATGAGACATCAGAGCAGGGCGTGCGCATTGCAGTCTGGAACTGCAATGGATCTTTGTGGACACATCCAAGGCGCCTCGAGGAGGTGATGGAGGGCAGGGATATGATCTTTGATCTTCTTGACAGAGACACACGAGAGCTCGGGTAGGAGCCTACCGAGGATTGAGGGCTATAGGTGGGAGTCAGCTCACTGTCGACAGATGCGACAGCACACTACACGAGGGTCAGGAGAAGTAGCCGAGCTCTATAGACAGTCTCTACAGCACAGGGTACAGGTAGTAGCCAGAGACCCAGAGGCACGTTTTATGTGGATATGCCTCCAGTTATGAGAGGAGAGAGCAACGTATTTCGCAGTCTGCTATATTGCACACATCAGCTTGCGCTTCACACATACCCCCGAGCAGCCCTCAAAGGGAGAGAGACCAGACACTCCGTCGCCATATGACTGCCTCAGTGACACCATTATGGAGTACACCGGGATGGGCGAAGTCTTCCTTGTGGGAGACTTCAACGTCCACACTCAGAGCTACCAGTGTGATATCTACGACTTTCCTGAGATGCTCGCACCATGGAGGACGTGTCTACACTCAGAGCCTCATCTGACACCGCCACACTCACCTCATACGGCCGACACCTACTCCATATGGGAGGAGCACACCATCTCATTATCTACAATGGGATGGCACCTTGGCCCACCTCGGGTGGTCTCACCTGCATCCCACCCACAACACCGGATGGAGGCAGTGTGGTAGACTATGTTATCTGACCCCTGGAGGCGACACATCTCATCACCTCATTCACCATCCCACCCATGCCGATTGGAGCTAATGACACATACCTCGCCCTATCCATACGCGGCTCACCATGCATACCCCACTCCGCCACCATACCACCACATGCCCATACTATCATTCACTTTAGACATGAGCTAGAACACATCTATAGCTCACATGTTCGAGAGGGCATCTACTCCCTTGATCCCTCCGCCCCATTGGACACCCTCATTGCCCACTTGTCCTTGGTCCTCCACACATCCGCTACCCTGAGCTTCCCATACACCACCCACAACACCGCACATTCGACACCGCTAGGGCATACACGCCAAAATAGATGGTACGATGAGGAGTGCAGACAGCTATACCGACGCCTCAGAGCACAGGGTATCTTGGGATCCATCACGGAGAGGGAGGCACGACGACACATGCGAGCTCTCACACACCGGCAGCGGCGAGCTTTCGAGGAGAGACACAAGGCAGAGCTGTTTGACCTACTCATGAGTAGGGATTGCGCCATAGAGTGGAGGGCCCTACGTGAGCCACGCCCACCTACACCCATAGCAGATCCTGAGACTTGGCACACCTATGCCTAGACGTTATATGGCGTCCTAGGACAACCCCCATTGCAGACTCCCCCCACACCGCGTCCAGTGATATCCACCCTATTCACAACAAGCATGGTATGACAGGCAATCCATAGGCTGCAGCATTTCCACTCCGCAGACCACACAAGACTACAGGGCGAGCACTTTACATATGGAGTCGATGTAGTTTCCCACATGATCGCCCACCTCTTCAACCGTGCTTTGGCTGAGGGGTTACCTGACTCGTGGACTATGCATACCATTGCGCCTATCCATAAGTCTGGGGAGATGATGGACCCGGGGAACTGAAGGACTATTATGATAGGCCATATCTTGGCCAAGATCTATGGGGCAGTACTAGAGGCAGAGCTTAGTACACATGCTCCGGGAGCTTGGATCAGAGCACCGGGCCAGGCAGGCTTCCACCGCACTTTCTCCACCATCGACCACATCTTCGTACTTCATTGCCTAATCGAGAGCCCAAAGGCGAGGAAGCGGAGACTACTGCTTGCTGCTTTGTGGATTTCCGCAAAGCCTTCACATGGTCCCCCGAGAGAGACTACTACGGAGACTCCAGGAGTTATAGCTACCATCAGACATGCTATGGGCCATCCATGCTTTGTATGCACGAGTCACAGGCAAGGTACATTGCCCCGGCAGCCTATGAGACAGCCTTGTTAGCACCATTGGTGTGAAACAAGGTTGCCCTCTCTCACCCACTCTCTTCAGTCTCTACATCCACAAAATCACGAAGTATATACAGCAGGAAGAAGGGCTAGGAGGAGACCTCAGAGGTACGCCAGTACACATCCTATTATATGCCGATGACATTGTCTTGCTTCCAGAGTCACAGGAGAGGCTTCACTCACATTTACAAGCGCTCGATACCTTCTGCATGGAGAGCAGACTCACGAGTCACA
Source organism: Ceratopteris richardii (assembly GCA_020310875.1). Classification (NCBI taxonomy): domain Eukaryota; kingdom Viridiplantae; phylum Streptophyta; class Polypodiopsida; order Polypodiales; family Pteridaceae; genus Ceratopteris; species Ceratopteris richardii. Next base: position 21,764 of record MU264443.1, read on the forward strand.
GTGAACCTTGGAGAGACCAAGGTCATGATCTCCACACCTCCAGGACAGTACAATACGCCGTCAAGCCTCTTTCACTGCAGCTGGAGGACAAATAGAGGTAGAGGACTCCTACGTCTACTTAGGTGTCACCGTCTCGGGCAACACAAGGGTGTTCTCCATGGCACATGGAGCGAGAGACATTGACGCGAGGCTATGCAGTGCTTGCTGGATTAGAGAAATGTTGCTTACAGGCACATTTCCAGGAGCCCCGGACTAAGGGGTGGCTCTTTGATACTCTAGTGACACTCGCACTGATGTATGAAGCGGCAGTATAGGCACTAGGCATTACGGAGGCGATGTGGACGCGGATTGAGAGGCCCCAGGTCACCATGATCTCATGCTTGCTCCGCAGCAAGCCCTCGGTTCCACATGACATTATACAAGCTGAGCTTGGCACACCACCGATGCTTGTGGAGGACCTCTTTCAGTTGGTGACCTTCATCCTAAGAGTCAGGGAGCTCCCCACCAGTCCACTCTCCAGGATTGCATTTGAGAGCTCTAGACATTTGGCAGAGACAAGGCATGAGAGAGTATGGTATGCACAGACCTACCCATGGTTGGAAGACCATGGCATGAGCATTACCGACCTCCCCCCTTTCCAGTACGACCTTTCTTCCCCCTACGAGCAAAGGAGCTTAGACGACATCGCCAACGACGACCGTGACCCCCACTCCGGAGAGCCCGTCCCCACCAGAGAGAGATTTAGGCGATTCATGCACACCATAACATGGAGATGCGGAAACGTTAGGAGCTCACCCATGTCGATCTCGACGTGCAGAGCATTTTGAGGCTTGCCATGATGCCTTACCCACCGATGCATTATATCCTACATCCACTCCAGGCATCTAGAGGGCTATGACACCACCCATCCTCCCTTCCCTATGCATATCATATTTGTATCTCACCTTCTCAGCATATATTAGAGTGCATACCCATAGCACCCCACACCCTCAATGCAAGCTATTATCCACTCCTTTATACTCTGTTTTGTACTCACATTTTACTTTATTTTCCTTTTGGGATCAAAGTGGATCAGATCATGCTGATGTATATGTTTTGTCTCATAGGCCGATTTTGGCCTCTAATAGACGTTAAAAGTCTTTTCTTTTCTCTCTCTCTCTCTCTCTCTCTCTCTCTCTCTCTCTCTCTCTCTCTCTCTCTCTCTCTCTCTCTCTCTCTCTCTCTCTCTCTCTCTCTCTCTCTCTCTCTCTCTCTCTCTCTCTCTCTCTCTCACACACACACACACACACACTCCCGTCCTTCCCCGTTGCCCCATTCCCACCCTCCCACTGCTCTTCCTCCCTCCTCGCTACCTTGTTCCCCACCCTCCCCATTGTCTTGTCCCCCTTCCCCACTACCCCGTTCAAGCCCTTCTACTCTCTCCCTTCCACCCTCACCTTCCGCCCCCCCTCCCACCTTGCATGTCGACCACCTTCTCGCCCTCCGAACCTCTGCCTCTTCCCACACGTCCTCTGGCCCACGATTATCGGCCCCGATTTGCCCGAACATGGATGCCTCGACAACCTAACAATTTTTACGGTTAACCAACTACATGAGTGTTCCATACTCATCAGCTTGTGGTTCACTTATGTATGCTATGGTTGGCACTCAGCCAGGCATTGCCTATGCAGCGGGAGTTGTTCGCACATTTATGGTTAATCCTGGCGAAGCTCATTGGAGGCAGTCATGTATATTCTTAGATATTCGAAAGGGACCAAAAGCAAGTGCCTATGTTATGGGAAGGTTCCATTAGAATTGAAAGGATTTTATGACTCAGGCATGGAAGGTGATGTGGACACTCGCCAGTCTGCAAGTGGATATATATACACTCTTGCAAGAGGTGCTATTTCATGGTGTAGCACTATGTACTACAGAGGCTGAATATATTTCAGCCACAGAGGCTTATAAAGAAGCCATTTTGTTAACAAGTCTATGCATTTAGTTTGGTTTGTCTGACAAGGCACCTATTCTTGGTTGTGATAATCAAAGTGCCATATGTCTAGCAAAGAATGTCATACGTCTAGCAAAGAATTTAAAGGCTCAGACCATGTTTTTTAACATAATCAGAAATGCATATGTCTCTTTTGATTGTGGCGCCAATGAGGCCTTGCAAGGGAATTCAAACATTTCACGAGATAAGTTATTTGAATGCATTACCACACAATTTGAATGAACCATTCACTCTCCTGTGAAATAGTACAACAGATCGTTTGAAAGCTACGTCAAAAAGGCAGTAGACGTCCCATGTGATTGCATGAATTACGATAAACTGCAGCATAGAAGCTGTATGAATATTTCCGCAAGTGTCTGTATTAGCTAGATTTATGCAGGCTACATACACAGCATAGTCGAGGTGCTTCCCAGCTTTCCAATACGCATATGCCATTGTAAACTGGTACATGTCACATAGAAGGCCTGAAACCATAGGGTTCGTTGTCTTTCCAATCTCCGCCTTCCTGATCTGCCCATTTTCAAGAGAAGCCATACCTTTGACGAACCTAAAACTGTTATTTCTCGGTTGATCGGGAGTTCAACGCATGATGAGCATTGGGAACCCCAAAATGCTAACTTCAAATGATCTAACAAGAGCTCGAGCTTGCCATGAACTGATATAGGAAGCCTGTTCGATACGATCCTTCAAGGTGGCTCGTAAGTTTCTTTATTTGTACTGAACACTGCAAGAGAAATTATGAAAAAAGCATTTTTGAGCAGAATTGGGTCCAATGCTCGATACCATGTGAAGAGGCTCAAGTTTGATGGGCATGGTTGACGGACATGAAATGAGGTCCCCAAACTGGGAAGCCATTGGTGCCACCAATGTTTATGTTTGATTGTAATTGTGCCTTTTTTTTGACACAAGAAGTGTAATTACGTCAATGATGTGGAGAAATTACATTATAGTACGTTCCGAATGTTTGTCATAGGACAAACACTAGAATAGATTATGCGATTATCATGCGAAATGCTTAAATGTTTTCATAAGCCTTTATTAATTATTCTACCACAACGCCTTGTATATACTTCTCATTTGAAAATCTAGAGGATTACCATAAAAGTTGCCTTATAAGCAAAATAGATTAAATCTTGCATTCAGGTTCTTCCAAAAACGCAAGCCATGGTTTTCATTCTGAGATTGTTAGCCCATTGATATAGGACACCATACACAATTTTCTTGCTCTTTACTTCATCCTTCAAAATATCCACCATTGGATGCAGATTGTCCATTTTGTTTTGCAGCTCTATGATTGTCTGCCTCAGAAGGTGCTACTCTATCAGTGCTGAATACCAATTCTTCCCATCTCAAATCCCTTCTTAAAATAGGTTTTTCTCCAAACTATGCCCAAATTATTGTAAAATTACCCATTTTTGGCATAAATTTCAAATCCCTTCTTAAAATAGGTTTTTCCCCAAACTATGCCCAAATTATTCTAAAATTACCCATTTTTGGCATAAACCTTAATTTTATCATAAAACGAACCCATAGGGGTGGTTGTATGTCCGAGCCCGTGTAGTCTTATGGCTGACGCCTTGAAGCTGTGGGAGGAAATCCTGAATTCAAATCTTTACTGGACATATCCATGAGATTCTCAAGATGGGTGCATCTACCTTACGAGGTTGGATGTGTGAGTGTGTATTTCCAATTCATTGTACTCTTTAAAAAAAAAAAGAGTGGTTGTGGGCTTCGATTGCATATTGTAAGCGGTTGGAGCTCCAAGAAGGGAGGGAGTTGGCAACGACATGTCACATCATGCGACATCGCTCCCCCAACATTGGAAGTCATTCCTTAAAAGTGCTACCTTTTTTTTTTAATGGAGGTTCAGCCGAGGCCTACTCCTCTAGACTTTAACTTTGAAATTGCAACTGTACAAGGAAGGGCATAGTACCCATGGGACCCCCCTTATCCCACAAGAACAGGGGTTTACATAGCTGGGTTAGACTTCAGTCACATCTACCGCATAGCAAGATAAACGGTGGCACATCAGCCACAATACAAGGTTTCCAAGTTAACATGTCCCTTACATGTTGCTGATGGGGGTTGAACCCTCGCCCCTGCCTCAAGAGGCAAAAGGCCCAACCACCCAACCAAGCGGCTTGGGACGAAAAAGTGCTGCCTTTTTTTTTTCTTCAAATGGAGGTTCGGCCGAGGCCTACTCCCCCGGACTTTAACTTTGAAATTGCAACTGTACAAGGAAGGGCATAGTACCCATGGGACCCCCCTTATCCCACAAGAATAGGGGTTTACAAGATTGGGTTAAACGGCGGTCACCACTACCGCAGGAATAGACAAATGGTGACACTCAGCCACAATGCAATATCTTTCCAGATTACATGTCCCTTACATGTTGCTGCCAGGGATTGAACCCTCGCCCCTGCCTCAAGAGGTGAGAGGCCCAACCACTATGCCAACGAACTGGGACAGAAAAAATGCTGCCTTAGATGCAATCCACTTAGCACTATTTATTACAGGTAGCATTTATGGCGGGAACCGCCATGTAGGGCACGTGTTGGATGCCTTGAATTTCTAAATTGCAAGAGGTGGTATCGTGAGAGTGAGAGGGAAAGTGAGAAGATGCAAGCCCGAGTGTAAGACATCGCTCTGGAAAGACCAATTAAGGAAGGATTGAAATAAAGTGGGAATCGAGAGCAAACACATCCCTCTAGTCCATAGGGACAAGTGTCTGAATTTTTTACCTCTTGTGTTTAAGGCTTAAAGGTCAACAAAAAAAAAAAAAAAGGAGGGGGGGGGGGGGGGGGGGGGGGGGGGGGGGGGGGGGGGGGGGGGGGGGGGGGGGGGGGGGGGGGGGGGGGGGGGGGGGGGGGGGGGGGGGGGGGGGGGGGGGGGGGGGGGGGGGGGGGGGGGGGGGGGGGGGGGGGG
>MU264444.1:0-26640 GCA_020310875.1 Ceratopteris richardii
CCCTTATCCCACAGCAGATGCCTCGACTTCCGCCATTCATCCTCCCCTTCTCCATATTCCTACTTATTCCGTTCGTTCCGATTCCACAGACATTTATTCGCCACCTTCAATCCCTCGCCCCCCTTCACCTTCTCCCTCTCCTTCTGCTTCTCATACTTCGATACCTACTTCCCCTTCAGGCGATTATATGCGCCTTTTTCTCCCCACTGATTTAAATCTCCACATTCGTATTCACTTATCTCTCCCCCAATTGACCTCCGCAATCTTTTTTCGGTCGAAAATCTTCAATATGCAGGTCTTTTAGGCTTGGCGAACGTTCTATTCCAAGACCCCTCCAACCTTAATGATGTCTATGAAGCTCTTCGGCTGTTCCCCAATTTTCGCATCGGCACTCTCCACATCTCTGACACTGCTGCCAGTATAGGCTCCTCCCTCATCAACTTTGACAGCCCTCCACTCTTATATTCGGGAGTGTCACCTGCGGAAACAATTGCTTTTTGTAAAGAACGCTTTGAGAACCAAGCCCGTTTTTCCATCCGCATGCAAGCAATTCTGACTTCATTTATCTTCTTCTTTTTACTTAGAAGCCCCACCGCTGCGCTTCCCCTTCAGACATTCGTATTGCAGATCCACTGTACTGCTTCCTAACTAGCCGCCCCTACCCTTACGCCGCCCTCCTCTATATTTCCTTGAGCGTGCGCTCCCGTAGACTCCGTGAGGCTATCCCTCGCCGATCTCGTGCCTTTAACATATATTCTGCTACACTCCTGGATTGGGTATATCAAATCCCTGCGCAATTGGCTAATCCTTCCGCTCTACCCCAATCCCCTCATCTCCCTGTTAGCAACCAGCTTCATGATCCCACTATCCCTTCCTTATCCCGGCCTTCCCCCTCCACTTCACTCTCCACTAGCTCAACATCCGCTTCAGCCCAACCCTCTGCACCCCCGGATATCCCTCCACTTAATCCACCGTCTCCTTCCCCTATCCTCACCACATCTCCTGCCACGGCCACCATTCATCCTCCTGCTCCTGTTCCCCCACATAGCTCTTCTTCATTCTGCCCACTCATTCAAACCCAGCTCAACCAGCACAACCCCACCTGTACTCCCCACGTCCCCCTGTTTCCCAATTTCCAACTCCAAGTAATGCACCACCCACCAACCCCATCATTCCAATCTTCATTCCACCCCCGGTCCCTCTACCATTCCAACCAATTCTCCAACTCCGCCTGTAGAACCTGTTCCTCCATCTGATACCCAATCTGAACCCTCCTTTTTCCTATTACTTCGCGAAGCCAGTAACATTGCTCAAGGAAGTGCTGACGCTTCGAAGTTGTCCCTGGATTCCATTTCAGCTGCAGCCAGCATTCATCAACATAAATCGCATGGCCACCTCACAGTGGCAATCTCTCACTGAATCAGCCCGCTTGCTCAAGGAGGAGCGAGATAGGTATCGAGACATTGCGTATTCTGCGCTCCAGACTTTAGAGGATCTTCAAACTTGTTTCCAATTAGGTTTATGTGATAATGCAGCGTGTCTGCGTATCAAGCGCGAACGGGACCATCTTCGCAATTGCCTTAGTTCTGTCCAACACCTTATAGAGCAAGCTTCCGTTCCCCTCCCCTCTTCACCTCAACCACCTCCTCAATAATCTCAGTCCCAGTTTTAATAATTGCTGGCCACACTTCACTAAATTAATTGGCTTCAGCTTTAGTTCTAGCTTCCCAATAACCATATCCTCCTTCTGATTATGTTAAAATCAGGATTCAATAATCATGGGATATTGCTTCTCATTTTCTTTAGTGAATCAATAAAGTACTCTTTCTCCCTTTTTCGGCTTTATTTCCTCTCTGTTCCTATAATTGTTAAATTTTGTTCTTGTTCAATTTTGTTCTTAAGCTTTCTTGTATCAAGTGTTGTTGTCTCTCCGGGTCGGAGAGTCCTTTAGGTGGTGGGCATCTGTTGACCCTGGCAAGGTCGAAACCGGGAAAAGTCAAGATCAAAGTAAAGTCAAGGGTCAAGATCAAAGTAAAGTCAAGGGTCAAAGTGCACGGGTAGTGCACCTTCAGTGGTCATAAAAAGAAGACTTTAATTGTTCATTTGGCAATATTGCAGAGGTATTTTATGAAGTCTCTTAAGGTCAAAAGGTGTTTTTTAAGTAATGTGGAGGGTCCAGGTGACTCCCTCTTGGTACAAAGGTGACAAATTAAAAAGAGAGAAAAGTAAAAGTACGTGAAGCGGCTGGGTATGCACATGTGGGAATAAGGCCACCCAATCAAAATTTTTCTTTTGTCTAAAGTTCCTACAGGACAAAGAAGCAATTCATTGGCCGCCAACAAAAAAGAGAATCTTGGGACATCAAAGGAAGCCCAAGAGTCCATGGCAGTTAGAAGTCACGGGACCGGCGCATTCAAAAGAGGAAAAAGGCTATTCTTGGACACACACATTGAGAGTAAGGAGCAAGAGAGAGCTTCGGAGGAAGCAAGAAAGAAAAGGAAGAGCCACCAGTGTGCGACGACACTGAGTGTAGAGTGAAGAGTGCAAGAGGTGTCAAGAGGAAGGTGTGCAGAGAAGACGGGGGTGGATTCCAAGAGTCCCAAGGTCTATTGTGTGTGCGCGGCCGAGATACCAATTCCTTAGCTTGGTTGAAGCTTAGTGCAAGGTGTGCACAAGGGAAGCGTGAAGCAAGTGAAGGATTGGTGCAGGAGAGGCCGCTGCCAGAGGACTTGAGATAATTGGTCTTCTGTAATTGACATTCTCTGAAGTTGTATTTAGTCATTGATTGGACTGTATTCAGTCGTTGTAATTGTTGCAAGATAATTAATATTCAAGGTTTCCAGGAGTATTCCTTTGCAGAAGTTCTCACTATTATTCCATTTTCATCATCTCCTTTTTCTCCTACAAACCCTCAAACTCCTTCTTGTCCACGAATCCCCAACAAAGAGGAAAGATGAATTCAAGAGGTAAAGGAAGAGGAGGTAAGAATAAAGATAATGTTAAGTTTGTTGGATTTGTGGCAGAACAAATCATTTGGCAAATGATTGTTGGTATAACAATCAAAATGGTGGAAGTCATAATCAGAGTTTCAATCAAGACATTTAAGCATTATCATGCTTATGCAGAAAGGATTACTGGAAAAAAGCTCGAGGTTGAGATCAGATGGAGAGGGAGAATATTTTTCTAAAGATTTTGATGATTATTTATGGAATGCAGTTATAAAAAGAGAAGTAACTTGCAAGTATTCCCCTCAACAAAATGGAGTTGCAGAAAGAAGAAATAGAACTCTTGTAGAGTTTGCAAGATCAATGATGAAAGAGAAGAATTATCTAAATTACTTGTGGGAGAAGCTATCAACACTGCAACATATCTTGTGAATAGGCTACCCTGTAAAGCTTTGGATGGTAGAACACCTTATGAAGCATGGTGGGGTAAAACTTACTCTTGATTATTGTAAGGTATTTGGATGTTTGGCATATGCTTATGTTCCTTCACAATTAAGACATAAGCTAGAGCCCAAAGCAGAAGTATGTGTTATTGGGTACGATAGACAGATGGGTTACAGATTGTGGAGTCTATCTACAAAGCAATTTCTTGTTACAAAAGATGTTACATTTGATGAGCAAAGCACATGGTATAGGGTCAATAAATGATCATGTAGATGTTGAAGAAATACAAAGGAAAGGGAAGAAAAAAGTAAAAGTGTATGAAGAAGATTGATGATGTTGATTGTAAAAGTAAAGTGCAGGGTAATGATGAAGATAGGGCCAAGATTTGATCCAGAATCAAATGTGGCTGAGACTTCAAGAAGTGCAGATGTTAGAAGATCTTTGAGAGAAAAAAAGAACCTATCAGGTATAGCTATGATACATCTTACTTAACAACAAAAGTTATGCTTATATTGTGAAGACAGAAGAAGATCCAACTACATATGAAGAAGCTAAGGAAAGCAGAATTGGGAGAAGCCAATGCAAGAAGAGTATGATGTTCTACTTGAGAATGAGACATGAGTTGGTGCCAAGACCAAAGAATCAGAAGGTTTGGATGTAAGTGGGTGTATAAGACAAAGAGGCTTGCAAATAGTGGGGTGTCTAGATACAAAGCTAGACTTGGTTAAAGGTTATGCCCAAACTTATGGGGTAGATTATGATGAAACCTTAATTGCTATTGCTGCTTGTAAAGGATGGAAGTTGTCACAATTAGATAAAGAATGCATTTCTGAATGGGTATATTGCAGATGAAGTGTACATGTAGCAACCAGAGGGTTTCATGGATTCAACTGGATCAGATTATGTATGTAAGCTCAAGAGATCTTTGTATGGTTTGAAGCAGTCCCCAAGAGCATGGAATTACAGACTTGTTAAGTTCTTGAATGAATGTGGATATCAAGCTTCAAAGTAGATAGTAGCTTGCTAGTAAAGGCAAAAGAAGATGGGTTCATATATATGTGTATTTATGTTGATGATATTATTGTCACAAGTACAGATGCTCAAGGTATCAAGGAGCTTAAGAAAAATAGAGAAGGAGTTTAAGATAAGTGATTTAGGAAACTTGTCTTATTTCTTAGGAATGCCGATTGTGTATACTCAACTGAAGTATATATTACACAAGAGAGATACTTGAAGAATCTTTTGGTAAAGTTCAATATGGAAGATTACAAATATTCAACCACACCATTGGAGGTAAATCATAAATTGAGTCGATATGGAGGAGAAGAATTTAATGACATGAAGAAATATGAGAGTTTGATAGGTAGTCTGATCTATGCTACCTTGACAAGACCAGACCTATCATATGCAGTAGGTGTCTTATCACAATTTTGCATTGTCCAAACAAAACTCATTGGATTGCAGCTCAAAGGGTACTCAGATATATCAAGGGAACTCTGAATGAAGGTTTGTATTATGGTTCTGATACAAGAATCAAAGTGCTTAGTGATGCAGATTGGGCAGGTAATTCAGATGATAGAAGGTCTACTCATGGTTATCTCTGCTATTTGGAGATAAGCTACTTTGTTGGTGCTCAAAGAAGCAACATACAATTTATTTGTCATCCACATAAGCTGAGTATAAGGAATGCTAGAGGCTGCAAAAGAAGTGATACGGCTGAAGACTTTATTGAAGAGTTTTGCAACTGATCAGAGTCTTCCAATTATGTTTGGAGCCAACATGAGTTCATTATATTTGGCAGCTAATCCTATTTTTCATGCTAGGAATAAACACATAGAGATTTAGTATCATTTCTTGAGAGAAAAGGTGCTTGAAAAATAGATTGAAGTTTTGTATACACCAACAAAAGAGCAAGTAGTAGATATGTTGACAAAAAGCTTAGATGGACCTAAGCTACAAAAGTTCAAAGAGATGGCAAGAATAAAGAAGAATGATAGAATCACAATTAGTGATTGAGGGAGAGCTCTTGAAGTAAAGAAATCTCTAATTGTGATTATCAAGCACTTGAAGAAAGTCAAGAATTAAAATGGAGCCAAAGAAGTCATTTGAGAAAGTGAAGAGATCTCAAAAATGTAACTTGTATACATATGTACATTACAGATGAAAATTCTTGTACTATGAGTATAGATGATCATTAGAATGATAAGGAGTAATGTAATAGATGTGGAATGAGTCTAGAATCATATGTATAGAAGTCAATAATGTAAGAAATAGATGAGAGGGTCATTCGAAGAAAGTGTTCATGTGATAGATGTGTAGGGAGTCATCTCCATGAGTTAGCATCGAGTCTTTCTCTGATTTCTCTCAGCCTGATCAAGTGGATCAAGAAATCTTTTGTACACATCTAATCTAGAAGCTAATCAATTGTTCAAAGTTTCAAGTTTTAATTCTTTTCAAGTTGTGTGTATGATCAATAGGAACATGTATATGTAAAGTCTGCAATTAGAACTCTCAGTCATGCACTTTTTTGTGTCAATGTTTTGCTTGGATTTGAGTGCACAGTGTAAAGTTTTTTGATGAATGAACATTCAAAATCTAAGTTAGAGGTAAGGAAGCTATGGATAAAAGCATTTAGGAAAATGGCACTTGTGCTGTGAGAAATCAACCTTAGAAGTTGACTATGTCAAAGTTGCTTGTTCAGGAAGATGATGTTTGACATATCTTTGATCTTAATGATCAAATCAAAGTTTTAATGATTCTTTTGAAGTTCTAATGGATGATATGATTGAACAAAGCTAGCATGGAGGTATATATATATCATTAGATTGAAGAAATTTGAAGATATGTGTAGGTAATGAAGTTAATCTCTGAAGCAGACTTATTGAAGAGGAAGAAACTTCACTAAAAAGTGATTGTGAATGATTTTGTAATCAAGGTGACATTTGTGTAAATTTTGGTCTATGATTGATATAGAGATGTTCTTAATCAGTATCGATCAAGCCTTTGGAGATTTAGAGGTCTCCAGCACTTCTTGTGAGAAGGCAAGTTTCATAAAGACCAAGTACTGTTCTTCATTATAGCATCATATTCAGATTGCATAGCAGCCATCCAATTTTTTGAATTTTGTGCTTCATCAAACAAAACAGGCGCAGTCTCATCACAGAGACTAGATGTAGCCATAGCATAGCAATCTAATGCAAAAGAGGGACTATGAGAGCCTGATCGAGTATGATATGACAGAGGTGCATCTAATTTGTTGTCACGCAAGGTCTACACCAGCCATTTTGGCATACTTCTTGCCTGCTCAATATCAACTCTCTCATCAGTAAGTGCATCCTGTAAATCTACATCAGAAATGGAATGATCTGCATCATCACATGAAACCTGCAAAGGTTGAGTTGCCTCATTAGGACCACAAAAGACTATCCACCTGTAAAAAGAGGTAGCAAAGTATCATACATGTTTTTGGAGCTAACATATGTCTCCTTAGTACATAAAAGCAATGGCTGAATAGCATCTTCCATTAAAACAACATCACTGCTAACCAAAATGCATTTAGTATGTGGATGATACAGACGATAGCCTTTACTTTTACAACTGTACCCAACAAAAATACATTTTACTTCCTTATCATCCAATTTTCTACGATGTTGTTCGGGCACTAATGCATATGCCAAACAACCAAAAACATGCAGATGAGCAATAGATGACTTGCATTCATGTGAAGCCTCTTATGGAGTGATAGACTACAACGCTTTGGTGGGACACCTGTTAAGTACATATGCTGCAAACATGACAGCCTCAAGCTAGAAACTATGTGGTAAAGCCTGGCTTTTGACCATACACCTCGCCATCTCCATGAGTGACCTATTCTTTTGTTCAACAACTCCATTTTGTTGAGGTGTATACAACACTATACACTGGTGTTTTATCCCATGGTCAGCCAGAAATGCATTAAAGTCAGAAGACATATATTCACCCCCTCGATCATAACGGAGGGTGCCCATTTTACATGCTGATAGATTTTCAGCCAAAGCCAAAAACTGTTTGAAGCACATGAACAGTTGTAATTTGCCTTCAATGGATATACCCATGCATGCTTGGAAAAATCATCGAAGGTCACGAAGTAAAGATAATTCCCAAAAGAAGGTGTCTGCATAGGACCACAGACATCACTATGTATAAGTTGTAATTTTTTAGTAGCCCGAACCGAACCATCTTTTAGAAAGGATGGATGTTGCATTTTTGATACAGCCTTCACAAACATGTTTCCCAGGTGCCTCAAGTTTGGGCAAAGAGGACATCATTTCAAATTTCTCTAGGTCTAGAAAACTAGAAAAATTCAAATGACCAAAGCGTGCATGCCAAAGCTTTGCATCAGACATAGCCTGAGAATCGTGTACTGCACATGCCGAATCAGTTACAGATTTTTTATAGTCTATGAGCTTATACAACCCACGACATAAAATGAAAGAAGCAATAAGCATGTCGCCATTTGATAGATCATGAACTGTACACCTCGTAGTTCACATTGCCCTTTGATAGATCATAGTCCTTTTGCAACCAATACATGTCACATCATATAAGCCCATAATGGGTAGTTTGTACCATCCAACTTATCCTCAACAGCCAGCATACGGAATACATCACTGCTTTCAGCCATGGCCAGTGACCATAGATAATTAGGTAACTTTTCTCATTCAACATAGACCTAGCAGCTTCAACAATTAACCTGCTCCTTCTCTATACCACTCCATTCAATTCAAGAGTGTATCTTGTTTTTACTTCTCTCTTTATGCCTCTATCCTATAGAAATAAATCAAATTCATGTGAAAAGTACTCATCACCTCCATCAGATTTGATCCTCTTCAAGCTCCTTCCTATTTGGTTTTCAACTAGTGCCAAGTACTTTTAAAACAAGTAAATACCTCATCCTTATGCTTCATGAAATAAAGGATTGTCCTTTACTATAATCATCAATAAATGAAACATAGTACCTTGAACGTGATTGATGGATCTTTGCTAGGACCCCACACATTAGTCACTATACAAGCTCCAAATAGTCTTCATAAATGTATCCCTTCCTGTTGAATGGTTGCCTGTGAGCTTTGCCAAATTGGCATGCTCCACATTTGTATATCATATGTTGCTTGGTCACATTGGGAATGTCAAGCACACTTTGATCTCTGCATATTTGCTTCAAAGTTCTTTCTCCTATGCATCCTAGCCTTTTGTGCCATGTTTCTAACTGAGATAAGGTTTGATCTCTATAATTGAATAGTGTTATGTTTCCTTGTGTCTTTAGTCTCAAATGTGAATAATCTACAAGACTCCTCACCTTTAGCAATCCTTTTGAATCCTTGTTAGGGTCTTCCACATATGCTGCATGCTTAGTTAATCTGACATGTAAACCTTTCTCAACAATCTGCCCAACACTAATTAGGTTTTTGGTTATAGTTGGCACATACAGAACTTTACTCAAAAGGTTCATGCTACCATCAGATGTTTTGACATTTCCAATTTTCTTGATTGAGTGTTTAGTATCATCACCTGTTTGTACTTCATGCTTCCCTTTTGGTTCCTCAAGATTAGATAATAGAGCTACATTTCCAGCCACATGATTCGAACAACCTAATCAATATAGAAAAGATGCTCATCATCTTTACCTTGCTTAGATGTCATGTTCATGATGAGTAGAGAATCTTCTTGGTCTTCAATATAGTTGTTGTAGTCTCTTCTTCCTCTAAAGCCTCCTTGATAATTGTTGTTGTTGTAGCCTTCATTGTAGATATGATTCTAGTTGCCTCCACCATTGTTGTACCTGCCTCTTGATTGTCCTAGCTACTTCTATGAAAATTTGTTCCCTTTGATTCCTTGTATTCGTGAAGCATTGTTCTATGGTGTGGTTGTTAAGACCAAAAATGTTGCAAGGTAAATTGCTGTAGGGTCTCCCCCTGCCTTGCTTTCCTCCTCTGCCCCTTCCTCTAGCACCTCTTCCTCTTCCTGCATAATTAGCTTGAGAGGTACTAACCTCTTCTTCACTCTTCTTGCTTTTACCTTTATCCTTAGCTTCATTCTTATCTTTATAAGGGCAAAAGATTGGTTACCTCTAGAGTTGACCCTATTCTTATTGAGCTTTGTCTCATGGGTGAAGAGTTGCCCCATCAAGGTGTTAAGGATTCCCACTTATCATCACCCTTGATTCCATTAATGATCTGCCTCACTATCTGTTCTTCTTCTATCTCCTCTCCAAGGCTTGCAAGTTGGTCAGCCACATCTTTCATCTTGGTTACATAATTAGTCAATCCTTGCTTTGGTTGTTTCTTCAGAGTTGTAAATTCCATCCACACTTGATTCTTCCTAGTTCATGTATTTGATGAGAAATATGATGAGAGTAATTCCCAAGTATCTTGGGAGGTCTTGCAATTCATAATATGTGGTAACAAGAAATTAGAGATTGAGTTTTAGTAGATATGACCTGGCAAGAGCATCCTTTGCACACCATGTGGTCAACCTTTCTTGCTCTTCCCTCTAGGTTGATGCTTGCGCCTAAAGATTGGCATCTCTTCATCTCCTGAGATGTATCCATATAGACTTCTCCCTTGAAAGTTGGCTTGCATCCTAAGTGAACATGCTGAGTAGTTGTTCCTATCCAATTTGTCAATGAAGGATGGAAATCCATCTCCCATCTTGATTTTTGTTGCTTTGATACCACTATTTGAGGAGATGGTGGATAGTCACAAGAGATGAAGTGTTGTTGCTAGAACCTGTTTCACACGTACTAAGAATGATGGCTCAAGAGTGTAGTGGGCCTCTTTAGCTTGCTAATGAACATAAATACTCATATATGTTTTAAGGAAAATGATCCACTATTGAATGGATCAAAATAGATAGGTAGGAAGTTGATCCAAGAACAAAAACTTACTAATTTGGTTCCTATACATGTTCAATGTTTTGAAGTGTTCTCTGAGCACAGTAGCATTGGTGTAATTCATTTTGGGGAACTCTATTTAACTTAGTAAGCTATCAATCATGAGTGATTTCATAAAAAATGATGTACTACATGCAGAGAAAGATGTTCAACAAATTATAGCATCATCCCGAGATTCACGGGCTGCAACAATTATTGACCAGTGAGCAAAGAGGTGTTAATATCTGATGATCCCTAGAAGCAATGCTAATGAAACTTTGGACGCGTGTAATAGAAAGTATGCTAAATCTAGCATGCTTTAAATCATGGTGAATGATCAACTACACATTGAGAAAAAGCTCTGAGAAGATCACTATTTTGATGGAGTTACATAGAGAAGTGAAATGAGAATGTAATGATCATATATGTATTAAATCACATACAAATACAATGTCATTGGCAATCATACATTGCTCAATGTGTGAGAGGTGAATGAGCTATGAGATAAGCTCTCACGTCACAATGAATGTCGTTCAAAATGATCTCATAGACTCGAGATACATTTAGGTCTTTTTGATCCCCTTTTTCTAGTTATACTTGGAGCCAAATTTTGAATTCAAATTCAAACATCTACCTAAAAGGTAAATCCTAAACTATAGGATAGATTCTCTCATCACTCAACAACTAAATGATTCGTGATTTTAGAGCTTCCTAACTCCACATGGTTGTAGACCACCTTCCATAAGTTATGCCTTAGTTTTAATTGCACCAAGAAACTGGTGGAAGCCTTCTACTTCTTTTCATCCCTTAGTACATTCATTTTATATACAAATATGTCATCATCATCTGTATGAAAACCTATGGATCCCAATGTATCAATCACCTATTTGATCTCCAAAATGTATCATTGATGTTGCTACTAGGTGTCTTCTTCACATTATTGACTTCATTCTTCATTCAAATCTTCTCAACTTTGGCAGAGGTAGAATAAAATATTTCTAGGGTTTCCCATACTTTCATTGAAAATATGCCCTATCATTGTATTGCTATTATGCTGAGATAGGATGAAAATAACCCTCTTATCTCTCTCATTCTATTCTCTGATGATCATCAATTGGTCTAGAGTTGGATTATAACCCAATATAGGCTTGGCATCTATTCCACTTATAAGCCTCCATAAACCCCTTGCCCATGAAAAAAGTAGACATCCTGAACTTCCATGGCTTAGAGTTGTTCTAATGTATCTTTTCAATTTTGGTGCTATATTTGACATGGTGTACTCTAATGTACTCTTCTAATACTTTTTTATTCAAGAAGAGTGATGAGGATTAAGAACTTTACCTCTGTATGTCAAAAGAATGAGGTAGATTCCTTGCTTCTTCACTAGTAGTGTTCTCTTGAATTGAATGTATGTCCTTGAACTCGAATCACCAACTCCCCTTCTTGCAAAGACTTAAATAGTTTCTTATGGTACTCTTTAAGTATCTTTCTATGCCAAAGTTTCTTTTATGTCAATGGTCAAAGAATGTACACCTTTCCTATGCAGGTTGAAGCATGAATGGACTCACAAGTATGTTTGCAAATACCTTTGTTCACTCAAATCTATGGTTCTATGAGTTCCTAGGGGATAAACCCAATAACTTTTGGTCACTCAAAGTAGACTTTAAAAACTTCCTACTTTAAGTTATCTCACTCAAAATACTTGCTTCTAATATGGGAACCACTCCTTGCAATGCAAGCTACTTACTACCTTTAGTAGACATGTACACAAAGACCATTGTCCACCTGAGACTAGATTTCTTTGCGAATATGAAGAGTTAGGGCAAGAGCTTTGAATAAAATTTAGGAAACTAGATTTGCTGTTTAACAAGCTAAAAATTACAAGAGATGGATATCATATGAAGAGGAAAGACTGCTCAACACTTGGAGCTAACTAGCTCCTTGATAGACAAAATAGAGTGTGAGCCATGGCTACTCAAAGTATGGAAAAAATACTCAAACACGTTGGAGGTTTGCTTAGCATGGGGCCTACTAGCTTATTCAAAATCCTAAATGATAACAACATGGTATCCTAAGAATTTTAAGTACATGATGTGTTTGTACGACTTGGAACAATATTCCCTAAATTTATTAAAGGATTGGAGGGGCCTATGGCACCTAGATGTGATAAGTGATTGATTGAGAGTAATGAAGGCGATTAAAATGAGAATTTTAATACATGAATACTCATGCTTGGATCCTTGCTTCATGATGCTCCAAGTTTCAACAAGTAGGAAGGTTCATATGCTCCTAAGGTTCAAGCTTGATTTTCAATGTAGGTGGGCTAACTAGGCTAATCATATATAAAGAAAACTGTGCATTCATTTTGAATTCTGATGCTTATCTTTTTTCGAGCTTTTAACTTTGTGATTCTCTTTGGAGCATGATAAGATGTGATTGAATAGGAGGACCTTTTTTCTTATCATGATTCTTCTTATTTTTATAGTGCTGGAGGTGGTGAATCTCAATAATCACAAGGATATATTTCTATTGGTTTGGTGATTATTTGACCCTAATCACGGCACATGGAAGAGAGAGGCTCCTCCAAGTGGGTTAGAAAGGATGCAAGAAATGACACACATATGTTCATGTAACAAGTGTCTCCAAGATACACATGCCTTTGGAAAATGCGATCACTTCCACACCCATGCACACCCAAGATAAATTGACACACACATGAACAACATGAATAACACAAGGTGATGAAACATCGAATGAAACCTTCTTCCTGTTCCAAGTAGTGGCCACGTGGCCTTGGCCAAGGGACACAAAATACATCGAATACCTCTCCTCGTGTATAAGAGAAGAGGGGGGATACGTGAAGAACATGTGGTCAAAAGACCACATGTGCGGAAATAAAAAAGAGGTCTTCTAAGGTAGTGGGAATTCAAGAATGAAACTTTGTAGAGAGAGGCTAAGATAGGGGGAGAGATAGAGAGAGAGTTCTTGCATGTATGTAAAAAGGATCTCATATCTAGGAATATAAAAAAGAAAAGGATTTTACAAATAGAAGTTTAAATACTAAGGATGGGTTTTTATGAGAATTTATTCAAAGAAAACTTAAGGGATAGTTCTCATGAGGGAACTCATATACAAAGGAATATTTAGAGCCTCCCACTAAGGCTCCACATCTTCTTGTGTCTTCTTGCCATCTACAAACATCTCCATGCACCTTCATGCTACACGTAACACCATTGTACACTCTCACCCTCCCACACTTTGTCATCCTTAACAAAGATATGAAGAAGAAGAAGATTGCAAGCATTGTGTAGGAGCACCAAAACGTGATAAATTCCTAAGCTTCATGGCATACTCTTAGCTTTGATTATGTGGCTTTGACACAATCCCCACATGGGGCAATCACAAAACCACAAAAGTTGAATATTTCCATGAAGCATTATCTTTGAAAAATGGTCTCAAACCTGTCATTGATGGGAGAATGTACACTTTTCCTATGCAGCTTGAAACATGAATGGACTCACATGTATGCTTTTAGATACCCCTATTCATTCAAACTTATGGTTCTTTGATTTCCAATGGAATGGACTAAAGAGATTTTGTTCACTCAAATGAGACAATGACATATTCTGATTTTTCATGATGTTGGAGATGCATTTGATGCTATTCTCTTTCAGCAGGCTATTGGGTGCCTGATTTACTTATGCATTACTCAGCTAGATATTCAGTTTGTTGTCTCACAGATGACCAGGTTTATGCATTGCCCAAGAGTCAAGCATTGACTGGCTGTTAAGCGCATCTTTCACTACTTGAGTGGTACTCGACTACTTGGGTTGTTTTATCCCAAGGTGGGATCACTACCGCCAGATTTGCATGCTTTTTCTGACTCTGATTGGGCTGGTTGATATGACACTCATGTGTCCACGAGTGGTTTTTTCTTCATGCTTGGTAGCTCATGTATATCTTGGTTGAGCAAGAAGCAGCCTACTTTGGCCACTTCCAGTTGTGAGGCTGAGTATAGGGCATCTTTCATAGCGATTGTTGAGTGTGTGTGGCTCAAATGCCTTATGGCTGATTTGGGTGTTGGTCATATGGCTGCCACCACCATCTTCATTGATAGTCAAAGTGCATTGGTAGTTGCGAGGAATCTTCTGTTGCATGCTTGCACTAAGCACATTGAGGTGCATTATCATTATGTCAGGGAGAGGTTCTCTGCTGCGGACTGGCATATGTGCCCATGCAGGAGAACATTGTAGTCCTTTTCATGAAGGCTCTACCTAGGGAGAAGTTTGAAGCTTTCCGCAAAGCTTTGGGCTTACTTCCTTTTGTGGAGTGATTTCCACATAGCTTGGCACTTCCTTATACACGAGTGCCAGATCCTTGTTCACTGCATCACTCCCAAGGGGGATTTGTTGATATATTTAGGTAGTGATATGTGAAAACACTCTAGGACCACAGGGGCATTTTTTTTCCCTCGTTAAGAGGTTCCCCCCCCCCCCCCCCGCTTGTACATACGCCTATTGCCCTAACAGGTTACTTATCTTTGTACATTCTCTAGTAATACATTTAATATTGTGTGTTGTGCTCCAAGCTTCTTCTTCTTCTTCCTTGTGTTGTTCGCGTGCTTCCTTAGACGTCTAACTCTAACACCTACTTGATCAATAGGCTCCCATCCAAATCCTTGGATGGTATGACATCCTATGAAGCTTGGAATGGTAGGAGACCCTCATTGGACCACTGCAAAATATTTGGGTCCATTGCTTATGCACACATCCCCTCACAAATCACAGGAAAGCTTCACCTTACAGCTGAGAAATGTATATTTATTGGGTAAGATGAGAACCAAAAGGGGTATGTGTTGTACAATCCCACTAACAAAGCATTTATAGTTAGTAGGGATGTAGTGTTTGATGAGAATAATTCATAGTTTGAAGATGATTGCAGGAAATTCAAGTTACCATATGATTTGGAAAATGATTTTTCAACCCTCACTCAAGAAGATCAACACTTAGCAGAAGATATCAACTCTGAGGATGAAGCACATATTGACTTCAAGGCTTGGAAGTGAAGAGGCAAGGTCAAACTCAAGCAATTAGAAGACATACAGAGTCTTCAAATCAAGCACTAAGGTGATCACAAAGAGAAAGCAAGAAGCCCATAAGGTATTGATATGATACATCATTAGTCACTAAGCACTCTGTGTATATCACTAAAGATTCTATGATAGAAAAGCCTTCTTCATATGAAGAGGCTAGGAAGAAGAAAGAATGGAGAGAAGCCATGTACAAAGAAGTGGAAGCACTTCAGGAGAATCATACTTGGGATCTAGTCCCCAAGAAGCCAGGTATGAATTGGATCCAGATGGATATACAAAATCAAAAAGAACTTAGATGGCTCTATAAACAGGTACAAGGCAAGGTTAGAGGCAAAAAGATTTGCCCAAACTCATGGAGTGGTTTATGAAGAAACATTTTCACCTGTGGCAAAGATGCCAACAATTAGGCTCTTGGTAAGTGTTGCTGCTTCTAAAAATTGGAATCTATATTAGTTAGATGTCAAGAATGCATTCTTAAATGGATGGATATCAAAAGAAGTGTATATGGCACAACCACCAGGTTTTGAAGATGAAGATAAAACAAGTTATGTACGCAAGCTTAGGAAGTCACTCTATGGTCTCAAGCAAGCTTTTAGAGCTTGGATCCATAGGCTTCTTACTTATTTGCAGGACCAAGGCTTTGTGGCAAGCAAGGGAGATTCTTCTTTATTTGTTAAGAAGAACAAATCAGAAGTTATCTACTTATGTGTCTATGTAGATGACATCATTATTATAGGGAATAATGTTGATGGCATCAAAGATGTCAATGCTCAATTAATGAAGGAATTAAAAATCAGTGATTGCAAAGTATTGGGCTTACATCCTTTTTTGTATTGATCTCTTTCCACATAGCTTGGCACTTCCTTATACATGAAGAGAGAGATCATCATCGTTTATTTCCACATAGCTTGGCAATTTTCTCCCTCTTTAGGAGGTTTTATCCTTGGCTTGTATATATGGCTATAACCCTAACAACTCAATTATCTTTGTACATTCACTTTGTAATACATTTTGTATTATGTTGTGCTCCAAGCTTCTTCTTCTTCTTCTTCTTCTTCTTCTTCTTTGTGTTGTTCATGTGCTTATTATTATTATGATTATTATTATTATTATTATTCCTTGTGTTGTTCATGTGCTGTCATAAACATTGAACTCCAACAAACTAGCCTTGGAACAAGTCAACCACTATATAAGGAAGTGGGGGAGAGAAACAAAAGGGGAATAGACTTCAGATTGACCATTCTCTAGCCCTTTGATTAAATGACTAAGCTTATACCTACAAGAACATAGCTCTAACACCACATTATTTTAACAGTAGCATAAATATAGGTACAACTAGATACGATAAGAGAGCACATAAGCACACAAAGCGCAAGAGAGATATAGGTGAAAGTTGATGATGTCTCCACATTTTATAAGAATGATACAAGTGAAACATATATACAAGAGATTATGTAAAGAAACAAAACTATTTCTGACACAACTCGAACTAACCAAAGAGAGGCATCCGTGGTTGTTAATGGTGAGGGTTACAAAGAAGAAGATTCCGCCTTAATCAACTCCAAAACTCTTTCGAACCATGATGAAGAAAATCAACACACATCTCATGAAAGGCTATTCATAGCTTCTTCAAGTACTCCCAAACGGCTACAACATCTCCTCGACGCTTGAGCGCACATGTAATCGTGTGTAGGTGTTGATGTTGAAGTCCCCTCTTTGATGCTCGAGTGCACATGTAATCATGCGTAGGTGTTGATGTTCAAGTCCGCCCTTGCTATGTATTCATAGTCCTAGAAAGCCTAGGCCATAAAGCCCACGGAAAAAAATTAGTTTCTCTATCGTATTTTCCCGAAAAGTTCTACGTGAACGTGGATAGCCTTGATGGAGTACTAGGAAGGAAGCCGGAAACTCTTGTGCTCATGTTATTGGAGGAGAAGCTTTGATATAATGTTGAGGATTAATTGGATCTTGAAACGGCAGTATTTGTTTAACATGCGATGTAATAAGAAGTATACTTAGATCCGATTGTGAAGCTGAACAAGTATATGAGTCTTGACTTCAGAGCATATATATATATATATACATATATATATATATATATATATATATATATATATATATATATATATATATATATATATATATATATATACACACACACACATCAAGATGCACATATTGACGCATATAATGTGTTTAGTATATTGACTTTAGCATACGCCACAATAATGTTTCTGAAGGATCATTTTTCTTACACATTTGTTATACAATGATCCTTCATCATGCAATGGAGATAGTCCTACATCAAATCAAATTCGTGATGCAAGGAACAAAGGCAAATTTGAAATCACAGAGATAGAAGAAGATGAAGACTTAATGATAGAGTTAAATGCATACCATTAAATAAAGAAGGAGGAGAGCTCAAAGTTATATAACAAATACCCAAATCAATGGAATCATGAGTTAAGAAGGTTTGATAGGGTAAGGTATTCAATTGAATAACTTACCTATGACTCATTTATGGCTAGACACTATGCATGTATGAGTAAGAACCCACATGCTTTGAAGAAGAAAATACATACACAAAATGACAAGATTCTATGTAGGAGGAAATCAAAGCTTTGGAGGATAATAAAACTTGGAAATTAGTGCAAAGGAAGAAAGTCATGAAGCTCATTGGAAACAAGTGGTTATATAAAGTAAAGAAGCACTCAGATGGTAGCATTGCTGGATACAAAGAAAGGCTTATAGTTAAAGGCTTTGCTCAAACATATGGAGTGGACTATGAAACGACCTTTAACCCTATGGCCAAGATCACTACCATAAGAAAAATCATTTCAATTTCATGTAATAAAGCATTTGAAGATGTATCAATGTGATGCAACGAATAATTTTCTAAATAGAGAGCTACAGGAAGTAGTATACATGGGCCAACCACTAGGGTTTGAAGATAAAATCAGAGGAGACTATGTTTGCAAGTTAAAGAAGGCACTTTATGGTCTCAAGCAAGCCCTTGGAAAACAAATTCCTATCATTTAGGGAAACATTTCAAAGTTATATAAACACATCTTGTACTTTGATTTGCTTAGATCACATGTTATTTATCTCTCTTATATTTGAATAAGTTAGTAGACCCCTTTCTAAGCAAGCCCACTGCTTGGTTGAGGATTTTCTTCACACTTATTTGTGTAGCCATAGATCACACTCTAATTTTTCTATATAGCATCCAGTAAGCTTTGATTGTTTAGAAAGTTTCCCTATTTATATGAAATCCATCTCTTGTAATCTCTAGATTGTTAGAAAGTTTATATAGTGTTCTAAAGTTGTCTTAAAGCTCTAGTTCATACTTAGCATATTGTGAGAGAAATCAAGTTTGGAGTGAACAATGATATTTTTGTGTCTGTCTGGTGAGGGTAGTAAGTAGGTTGTCTTGGTTTCTTTTGTTCTTAGAGTAGAAAAACGTATTTTGAGTGAAATCAATTGCATTATGAATATGTCATTGTCTCATTTGAGTGAAAAAAATCCCTTTAGTCCATTCCATTGGAAATCAAAGAGCCATAAGTTTGAATGAACAGGGGTATCTATGAGCATACATGTGAGGGCATTCATGCTTCAAGCTGCATAGGAAAAGTGTACATTCTCCCATCAATGACAGGTTTGAGAACATTTTTGAAAGATAATTCTTCATGGAATTATTCAACTTTTGTGGTTTTGTGATTGCCCCATGTGGGGATTGTGCCTAAGCCACATAATCAAAGCTAAGAGTATGCCATGAAGCTTGGGAATTTAGCACATTTTGGTGCTCCTACAGAATGCTTGCAATCTTCTTCTTCTTCATATCTTTGTCAAGGATGACAAAGTCTCGAAGGGTGAGAGTGTACAATGGTGCTACATGGAGAATGGAGGTGCATGGAGATGGTTGTAGATGGCAAGGAGACACAAGAAGATGTGGAGCCTTAGTGAGAGGCTTGAAATATTCTTTTGTATATGAGTTCCCTCACGAGAACTATCCCTTAAGTTGTCTTTGAATAAATTCTTATAAAAACCCATCCTTAGTATTTAAACTACTTAGGAGCATATGAACCTTCCTACTTCTTGAAACTTGGGGCATCATAAAGCAAACAGCCAAGCATGAGTATTCATGTATTAAAATTTTAATTTTAATCCCCTTCATTACTCTCAATCAATTATTTATCACATTTAGGTGCGCTAAGCCCTATTTTCTAGGAAAAGAGCATCCTATCCTTTAAGAAATTTAAAGAATATTGAGCGAAGTCTTACAAACATATCATGTACTTGAAATGTTTAGGATTCCGTGTGTGTTATCATTTAGGATTTTGAATAAGCTAGTAGGGCCCATGCTCAGCCCATGTTTCGATACTTTGAGTAGCCATAGCTCACACTCTATTTTGTCTATCAAGGAGCTAACTAGCTCCAAGAGTTGAGCAATCTTTCCTCTTCATATGATATCCATCTCTTGCAATTTTTAGCTTCTTAAACAGTCAATATAGTTTCCTAAATTTTATTCAAAGCTCTTTCGGTAACTCTTCATATTCTCAAATAAATCTAGTCTCAGGTGGAAATGGTCTTTGTGTGCATGTCTACTAAAGGTAGTAAGTAGCTTGCCTTGCAAGGATTGGTTCCCATATTAGAAGTAGGTATTTTGAGTGAG
Organism: Ceratopteris richardii; assembly: GCA_020310875.1. Taxonomy (NCBI): domain Eukaryota; kingdom Viridiplantae; phylum Streptophyta; class Polypodiopsida; order Polypodiales; family Pteridaceae; genus Ceratopteris; species Ceratopteris richardii. Next base: position 20,064 of record MU264444.1, read on the forward strand.
ATAACTTAAAGTAGGAACTTCATAAAGTCTAGTTTGAGTGACCAAAAGTTATTGGGTTCATCCCCTAGGAACTCATGGAGCCATAGATTTGAGTGAACAAAGGTATTTGCAAACATACTTGTGAGTCCATTCATGGTTCAACCTGCATAGGAAAGGTGTACATTCTTAGATCATTGACATAAAAGGAACTTTGACACAGAAAGATACTCAAAGAGTACCATAAGGAGCTATTTAAGGATTTGCAAGAAGGGGAGTTGGTAATTCGAGTTCAAGGGCATACATTCAATTCAAGAGAACTCTACTATTGAAGAAGCAAGGGATCTATCTCATTCGTTTAAAGTACAGAGGTAAAGTTCTTAATCCTCATCACTCTTCTTGAATAAAAGGTATTAGAAGAGTACATTAGAGTACACCATGTCAGAATATAGCACCGAAATTGAAAAGATAGATCAGAACAACTACGAGCCATGGAAATCTAGTTAGCCTAGATTGGGTTATAGTCCAAGTCTAGATCAATTGATGATCTTCAGAGAATATAATGAGAGAGATAAGAGGGTTATTTTCATCCTATCTCATCATAATAGCAATACAATGATAGGGCATATTTTCAATGAAAGTATGGGAAACCCTAGAAATCTTGTATTTTACCTCCGCCAAAGTTAAGAAGATTTGAATGAAGAATGAATTCAATAATGTGATGAAGACACCTTGTAGCAACATCAATGCTTACATTTTGGAGATCAAATAGGTGAGTGATACATTGGGATCCATAGGTTTTCATATGGATGATGATGACCGATTTGTATATAAATTGAATGGACTAAGGGATGATAAGAAATAGAAGGCTTCCACCACTTTAGTATATGTCACAGCTATCTTTTCAACTTTCGGAAAGTAGCATCCTGAATGATAACTCAAGAAGTGAACATTGGAGGCCCGAAGGAAAAGGGAAATGAATCCCAAGCATTTTATATAGGTAAAGGAAGAGGTAGAGGAATAAATCAAGAGGAAGGCAAGGGAGAGGATCAAATGAGAATAAGCATGTTTTATGAAGCACAAAACTCAAAAATTGTGTTTGCTATGCAATCAAAATATGATGCAATTATGAAGTATCACACTTGGTTTTTATGTGATTTGCCTCAATGCAAAAAAGCCCACTGGCATTAAATGGGTATACAAGTTGAAATGTAAACCTAATGGAACAATTGATAGGTGTAAGTCTAGGCTTATTGCCAAAGCTTATGCTCAAGAGAGAGGCATTGACTTTAATGCAATCTTTACTCGCACATGTCGAATGAACACAATTCAAAGCATTTTTGCACTTGTAGCTCATCATGTTTGGAATGTAGATTAGTTGGACATTAAAACTACATTTCCAAATGGTGACTTATGTGAAGAAGTATATGTATTTCAATCCCATGGTTTTATGTAGAAACCACATGAAAACAAAGTATGTAGGTTGAAAAAGTCATTATATGTTCTAAAACAATCACCATGTGCTTGGTATGAGCACATATGTGCCTACTTGCTAGCACATGGTTTTGACAATAGTTTGAGAGTAAATTTTAAGCGTGCGGATATTAATGTACTTCTTATCATTGTTGTATATGCTTGTGTTGCTCAGTGGTCCTAATAAGAACCATATTGCTAAATTTAAGGGTGTTTTTTATGCCTCTTTTGGGATGCTGAATTTCAAGTATTTGCATCATTATTTAGGCATTCAACTTAACCAAGGTGATGGGGGAGTACCTTTGTGTCAAACAAAATACATTGATACATTATTGAAGAATGTTGGCCTTGAATATTGCAAACCTATTGCCACTCCCATGGAAACAGGTTTATAGTTGACTCTTCATGATGATGGAGATGCATTTGATGTTGTTCTCTATGAACAAACTATTGGATTTTTTTTTTTACTTATGCATAAATCAACTTGATGCTCATTTTTCTATCTCTTAGATGAGAAGGTTTATTAATTGCCTATATGTGAAGCATTGGCAAGTATTTTAGTGCATATTTTGCTACTTGAGTGATACTTGGCATATTGGAATTGCTATATCCCAAGGGGAAATTATTACTACGAGATTTGCATGCTTTTTTTGTCTCCGATTGGGCTGGTTGCTATCACACTCATGTTTCCACTAGTGGTTTTTGCTTCATGCTTGGTATCTCATGCATATCTTGGTTGAGAAAGGAGTAGCCTATTGTGGTCACTTCTATTTGTGATATTGAGAATAAGAAATCTTTCATAGAGATTGTTGAGTGTGTGTGGCTCAGACACCTTCTAGCTAATTTCGGAGCTGGTCAGTCTTCTGCCACCACCATCTTTATTGACACTTAAAGTGTGTTAGTAGTTGTGAGGAATCCTATGTTCCATGATCAATCAAAGCACATTGAGGTGCACTATCATCATGTCAGGGAGATGTTCTCTAATGGAGAGATCAGTTTGGCTCATGTGCCCCCATAAGATAATGTTGCAAACCTTTTCACAAAGGCTTGGCATGGGCACAAGTTTGAAGTTTTTTGCAAAGCATTGGGCTTACTTCCTTTTTTGTATTCATCTCTTTCCACATAGCTTGGCACTTCCTTATACATGAGCTTCATCTCCTTACTTTGTGCTCCAAGCTGCTGCTTCTTCTTCTTCTTCTTCTTCTTCTTCGTGTTGTTCATGTGCTTATTATTATTATGATTATGATTATTATGATTATTATTATTCCTTGTGTTGTTCATGTGCTATCGTAGGCATTGAACTCCAACAAACTAGCCTTGAAACAAGTCAACCACATGCATTCGTATCAAAATCGGTGTAAACGAGATCACTATTGTAAGTTCGGTAATCAGTATATCTCCATGAGCAGGCCGGTGGGAGCGAGAAGTGTGGGACACGTCTGGAGTCCGTTTTTCCAATTATCACGGGTAAGTGCTGGCTGGACGTAAGGTAAGGTTAAACCGGTAGCTGGACATAGTAACTAAAAGAAGGTAAGGGGAATAATGAATTGTGCATTAGCCCGGCCATAACTACGCGATTGATATTTCTTTCCGTTTCATAATATGCTGATTGGCCTCTACGGCGGGAGGATATGCCCTATTCCTTTTGCGGAGCCTACAGGCCTTGGCAGTAGTGCTATATTGTCTAACCAATGACTCAATGAACACGTCTAACTTGTGGGGGTGGATATTACATAGAGGGGGCGATACGATACTCCCCAGCAGCGGTACTCTTTTCTTCGGGCTAGGCTTTCTCCATTCACCCTCCATCAGACCTGCCTCAGAAAGACGGTCTAACAGAAGCATGAACCCATCATCTTCCATCCTGATGGAATATAAGGAAGTGGGGGAGAGAAACAAAAGGGGAATAGACTTCAGATTGGCCATTCTCTATCCCTTTGATTAGCTGACTAAGCTTATACCTACAAGAACATAGCTCTAAATATATATATATATATATATATATATATATATATATATATATATATATATATATATATATGCATCAACATACATATTGACGCATATAATGTGTTTAGTATATTGACTTTAGCATATGCATCAACATATGGTACGCCACAATAATGTTTCTGAGGGATCATTTTTCTTACACATTTGTTATACAATATCGGCTTTTCATAATCGGAAAAAGAGCAAATTCTTTCTCTATCTCGATCACTGGCAAAACCGACAACTCGTGCTTTTGTTTTCGTGATACGAAAGGCAAAAGCGGGATTGCGAATTGTTTGGAAAAGCATAACCGTGTTTTTGGTTCTCCTGTTTGATTTCGCTTCAATTAAAACGCAAAAGCAATACAGGCTTTCCAGGAAAAGCAAGCAGTGCGTTTCTCACTCATATATAAATAAGGTGTAAGCGTTCCCCTTTGATTTCATAACTTTGTCGTTGCCTCTTGCGAGTACCTGCGGATCCATCTCCATTGCGAGACAATATTGCTTCTGACACACACAGATTTCAGCCATGAATATGATTCAGTCGTCTATCGCAGTCTCCTCCCTGCTTGGATCTGCACGTCCCCATGCCCTTCGTCGTGTTTCGACTAGATTAAGCTCTCATGTCCTCTTCTGTTTATATTGGATTGCTCTTGCAGCCTTTGTTTTAAACAATGTACCTGCAGCTTCTTCTGCTCGTACTTTGTACACAACCAAGTATCTCATTGACAGCGCACCGCCGAGTTTTGAGTGCTCCGCCCCCTTCGCTCCAGTCCTCGCTTTCGGAGACTCTACCACTGACACAGGAAATCAAATTCACACTAACACGCCCTTCGCTACAGCAGCTTCTCCACCCTACGGAATGACCTTCTTTCATGAGCCAACAGGTCGCTACAGTGATGGTCGAGTCATGTTGGACTTTTTATGTACCGCTTTGAAGATCGACTTCTTACCGCCTCATTTGACTCGCTCCTCTCAATGTGCGAACGAGAACTTTGCAGTTGCGGGAGCTACAGCAAACAATAATGCAGAGTTACAGTCCATCGCCAATGTCACATCTCTCACAGAAGACACCCTCGAAGTACAACTTTCATGGTTCAAGAATGACTTACAAGGCCACGATCTGTCCAAAGCTTTGGTCTATTTTGGTGAGATCGGTGGCAATGATTATAACTATGCCCTGGGAGCTATGCGACCAGCCAACGAGGTGCAAGCTCTTCTCCCTGCTGTTGTGGAGAAAATACACAATGCTCTCGAAACTATCCTCGAAAGCGGCATGAAGAAGGTGGTTGTGCAAGGCCAGTTTCCGATGGGATGCATCGCCATTTATCTCAGGCTATTTAACAACACTCAGCTTGACAGTAACGGCTGCGTCTCCTCAGTGATGGAGATCAGCAATCAACATAACCGTTTGCTTAGAGACGTGATCGGCCATGTACAGAAGATACATCCTGATCTAGACATTATATTTTTCGATACGACAGAAGCTTATCTACACATACTGAGAAACCCTTCCTTATATAACTTCAACAATGTTCGTGATCCTTGTTACACAGGAGGCCTCGAATTGCTTGCACTCGCCAACGCTGGAAACACAGGTGGATCAGCAACAGCTGCACTACCTCCCCATAATATCAACATGACAAGTTGTACCAATCCAGAGAACTACATTGGATGGGATGGGATTCATCTCACAGATGCCATGTATGGGGCAATGATGAAACTCTTTCTCACCGATGCCCGTTTCACTTCTCCATTTCCCAACTTCCTAACGCCTTGCACAAATCATTAAAAGCTAGAACTACATGGCCATCACTTCCACTACTTACTATTGATGCAAATTCCTATCTCCTATGTTCATGGATGATGAGGAAATCTCTAATTAAAGCATGCACATAATAATAGAATAGCACCTCATAGGAAATTACCTTTGCCGTCATTCCAAAGTTGTCCGACGTAAAAGTGTTCACCAAATCAGCTTATATTGCTCATGTATTTCTTTTTATAACTCAATGTATTATATCTTTAACTTTTCTTTATAACTCAGTGTATTATATCTTCCAATTGATGTTTTTGGAATTCTACTTGTTTTTGTGATACATGTGAAAAATGACTGCACGTTGGACATTTGGGAATAGAAGTTGAAGGATTCCGTTTCTTTTACACATTATCCAATTTCTCGAACACACCATATAATATATTGCAAGTACCTTGTGAGTGGAAACCGGATAGACTAAAAGATAAAGCATAGTGATAAATTAGGGAGACTGAATACTTAAATTGCAACAAAATGAATACCATGCTATAGACTTGACGTACGTTATATTATCTTGTTTGTAAATGGGATAGAACTAGAATAAAAGAGAAAGCGTTCAAAGACTTGAAGCGCCCTCTTACTCTTAGTAATACCCATTCTACATTCTCATTCCTAAATTACTTAATTTATTAGTGAGAATTGAAAGGATGTGAATACTTCATACTTTAGCAATGTTGGTGCAAGATCATGTACTTCTACACTCCCTTTGCATCTATATGGTGGGTTTAATCATTCAAAGGGATAAGCCAACAAAGTCACAGATGTCCAAGTGAAATATGGAATGGTTTGGGTCAAATGGTCATCTTCAATGCAACATAGATCTGAAAATGTTCTTTGTATTCTAAACATACACCACAAACTATGTCTTCTACCCATCATTTTTTTTCGCCATGTTAAAAAATCAAAGGAAAAGGACAAAAAGTCGGGGGGGGGGGGGGGGGGGGGGGGGGGGGGGGGGGGGGGGGGGGGGGGGGGGGGGGGGGGGGGGGGGGGGGGGGGGGGGGGGGGGGGGGGGGGGGGGGGGGGGGGGGGGGGGGGGGGGGGGGGGGGGGGGGGGGGGGGGGGGGGGGGGGGGGGGGGGGGGGGGGGGGGGGGGGGGGGGGGGGGGGGGGGGGGGGGGGGGGGGGGGGGGGGGGGGGGGGGGGGGGGGGGGGGGGGGGGGGGGGGGGGGGGGGGGGGGGGGGGGGGGGGGGGGGGGGGGGGGGGGGGGGGGGGGGGGGGGGGGGGGGGGGGGGGGGGGGGGGGGGGGGGGGGGGGGGGGGGGGGGGGGGGGGGGGGGGGGGGGGGGGGGGGGGGGGGGGGGGGGGGGGGGGGGGGGGGGGGG
>MU264445.1:0-26637 GCA_020310875.1 Ceratopteris richardii
TACCTTTTGGAAGCTTTCCTGCTGCTCTTGAGCTCTGTACCTGCAAGAAAACTCAAAAACACATGTGCACATGCAAGCACAAAAGCTCTCTCTTTCTCTCGCATGCACAAATGAGGGGAAATGAGGAGAATGGGTGGATATGGTGAATTTTTTGATTTTTTTGGAGTGGAAGAAGATGATGCGACGGTGAAGGAGGAGCATAGAGAAGATGAAAAACACAAAAACTAAGTAAAAAGAACAACAAAACTGAAATTTTTACCTCCAATGCCACTTCTTGCTATACTCTTACCATCACACATTCGTCCTAGACTCGATCCCCGACAACCGCAGCCAAATTTGGTGTTGCTCTAGTACAATGGTGAGAACCATGTTAAGGAAGCTCCACGTCCGTAATGTCAATACGAGGAAGAGATAGGAGTGATATGAAGATTATGAATGTGAAATGTAGTGGAGAGTGAAAGTGAGAAGCATAGAGATGCACCACACACACACACTGAAAGAGACAAGCAAGACACAATGGAAGTAGGAAAATAAACTCTATTACTCAAGATCTCAATTACAAGCTCAAAATAACTCTAAGCTCTTCTCTTTACAAGCTAACCTCAAAAATGAGCTCTCTAGCTCTTTTTATAGATTGTAGACTAGTTTTGACCAGTTTCACATCTAGTGATCGGAATAGTTAAAAAATAGGTTCTAGGTGCTATTTGAAAGGGTAAACGATGTTTAAAAATAGCCAAAATTGGTAGGCTCATTCTACCTAAGCTCCTCAAGCTTGAGGACTCCTTGGCTTGCACAAAATGGAGCTGCAACTTACAAAAGTGATCGTTTTATGTTATTTATGGTATAAGAGTGATGAAAATCACTATTGGGAGTTTTTGAAAAGTATTTATAAAACATATTTGTTTGAAAAATGATCTGTCTGGCTCCCTACTTCATTGTGCTCTGTCTTCACATGCTTGCGTGTTGTCTGTGCCTCTGGCTACTGCCAACGCAAGAATATCTATTTCAGATTAGATCCACTTACCTATGTGTACGATAGGATGAGAATCCACACACTATTGACAGACATTGTCCAAATAAGAGGAAGGAAGCTTTGAATTTGACCACATTTGACGAACGATGCACTGGCCTGATTTACGATCATGTTTTCACCATGGAGTCATACATAGATTGTAGCCATGCCCCATGTAGGACTCACTCAACCGAGGTGATTACACCTTGTGCCATCTTCTGCCCCTTCTTCTCTTGCCTGCTCATGCAATTAGCATACACACACATGCATAGACACAGACAAGGAAAGTCACGATGGAGATCAATGGAAGGCAAGGAAGACTCATATTCATATTCATCATTCACTAATTACAATAGCTCTTCTAATTACTAGCTCATAAGCTCTATACTAGCAACAACCAACCACAAAATGAGCTCTCTAGCTCTATTTATAGTCTTTGCCTAGTTTGGCCGGTTTCACATCTAGTGACTTGCCATAGTTAAAAAAAATAGGTTCTACCTCTAATTTGAACTATAATAGCTTCCAAACATTACAAAAATTGGTGTGATCTTTCTACTTAGACTCCTCAAGCTCGAAAACTCCTCAGCTTGCACAAAATGGAGTTGCACTTGGGATAATCGGATGTATATACATATAGAACATTGTTTTAGTGAGAAAAATCATTGTTGATCTATGAAGTATTCTGAGTAGTTTATGTGCTTCCTCTTCTTCTATGATGAGAGCCGGTACTCTCGACCCTTTGCCTTGAACACTCCCTCCTCCTCATTTCTGTCATCCCTAACAAAACCTTATTTCATGTGAGTAATATAGTTGTTGAGAAGGTTTGTTGTTAAGGTATGTTCTATGATGCGAATGGCCCTAAAAAGATCTTGTTCGAGCTTACCCCCATCAATGGGCTGGGTTCATCTGGAGATGGGCACAGATAATGCTCCGAATACATAATATGTTCGTAGGAAAACGAATGAAGCAAAATGCGTGGGATGACTGATGAATCCTTCTGAGTGGTATTCCTAGAAGTCGGTGGTGAACATATCTTCAAACGTCTGCTTGTAGCAGGCGGACATATATTTCAGTCTGTAGTACCAAGCATAACATACTTTGAGGGAAGGTGTCATGCTCATGTCCATATACTAAGTCCAAATCCCATATTGGAATCCTGGTGTATTCATAGGTGGGAGCCTTGACACGTTGGAAAGTCTCAAGACCATCAGCATCATATCGAAAACTTTCACTGTCATTTGTGCTACAATATCAGTCATCTTGTGCAGGCGAGGTAACCAATGACAAATAGTGGCCATCATGTAGCCCAACAGTCAAAGTGCTATTCGTGGGAGGGGTGAGACGATAAGGGGTAATTGAGCCAATCTCATCATTGGCAATTATTTATAGCAAATGCAAGTTCTAGGTGCATCTACGGGGAATTGTCCATAGCATTGGTTGTACTTCAAGTGTCTCATGCATGCATCCATGGGTGCATCATTTTATGGTACTTTTGGAGTAAGTACAAGTGCCATGTGGGTTGATAAATGTGACTGTAGTTGCACATCGACTCGGGTAGAGTATGTCTTGCCCAGTTCTTCACTGCCTTTAAACCAAGCTGGAGGAGGGTAATTCATATGTATCCTGTCCTTCGGGTTAGGAGCGTCCTCCACCAACAAGTAAAGGTATGTATTCTTCTTCAAAGGTTTCCTCAACTGGTATGGTATCGTCTCATCAGCTTTAGCTAGGTTGGGTGGCGAATCTGGTCGAGGTGGTTTTGTCATGTTGGACACCTGAGTTTGTAGGTCTTGTACTTTCATACGTAACGCATTCAATTCATCTAAGAGAGCAGGTGGTGCTACTTCCTGTACAATAGTAGGCCCTAATGAATCTTTGTGCAACAAGGTTTTATTGGTCTCCTTGAGTGTACGCCATTCCTCTTGTAGGGGATCATAATCCTCAAGCACCCGTGCGTGGTCTTCTAGGAGAATCTGCATTGACTCCGAAGGGGATGGCTTGAAAGTGAGAGGGACTAAGGGGTGTCTCCGGATTATCCAACGTGGCTTCAAAGTTTTCACAATTTTGTTGTTGAAGGCATTGATTTTCCTCCTTAGCTGCATTGAGATGCCGTCGAAGGAGCACCATATTTTGCGACAATTGAGCATTCCACATCAAGTAAACATCTAACTGTGATTCGACTGCTTTGATGCATTCCTATGCTTATTCTTCAAGATTTTGTTGCTGCTTTTGATGTTTTGTTTCCAAGTTATGATACTTTATATTAAGGTCCTGGTTCTGCAAAGTGAGTGCATCTAAGCGTGTCTGAAATTCTTGTGTAGTCCATTGGAGGGTGGAATGTTGTTGCCCTAGCGATGAATATTCTACATTAATCTGTTGAAGACATTGTATCATTTGCAAGATGGAAGCATCAATAGTGGATGATGATGATGATGCAAGGGGTGGGAAATGACCATGTAGGGTGGTTTGTAATGCAATGGGAGTGGGAGTAGGGGTAGGGATGGTGGATGCCGTGGCAAGTGACGAAAGAGATGTGTGAATAGGTGACATGTGAAGTGTGCTACGTGATGTGGTGGATGCATGCAATTGTGCATCTGGTGAAGCAGTGGGTGAAATGTCCATGTCACTAGTGGTAGCTTCAGTGATCGGAATGTGAAAGAGTGATGTAGGTGGGATTGTGCATGGTGGTGGGTGGAATTGTGTAGTGAGAGGTGAGTGAGGTGGTGTGCTTGGCGCCATAAGAAGGGGACTTGTGGGCGGAATTCCTGAGAGGGTCGTACAAATGAGAAAGGTGTGGATCGTGATTGCAAAAAGGATGTGAAAGAGGAATAGAAGGAGGTTGGATGTGTGGAGATGGTAAAGGCGTATAATGGGTTAGTAGTATACGAGGGAAATGAGGGGGTGGGGAAAGGATAGGTGGTATCAGGATAGGTGGAATGGAAACAGGGGGAATGGGAGCAATAGACAGAATTGGGCTGGATATCGGGGGCCAAATGAAAATAGGGGAAAGAATAGGAACCTCAAGGCTATCTACAATGTCAAGGGAGGGTAGGGTTGGAGTCGGGTGAGAAGGGAAGGTTTCACTTAGGGTATATACATGGGAAGTGTCTTCACTCATGATTAGGTCAATTGTAGAGGAACCCATAGGGGTGCTGATGTGATAGGGTCGATGGGGACACGAATATATGTGCCCGGTCATTTAAGAATGCAAACCCATCGAGGGTCAAACCTAGGTAGGGGCTTCTGTAGCAAATATCTTAAGGCCTCCGCACACCTTCTAACTTAACCAATTCGTGCATGGCTGAAATGAAAGTTTCTTCGAAGCCGTCGTTGACCAATTCCTGTTGCAAGAATGGCTTGACTTTGTTCTTTCATCAATCTGGTCCTTGCCCAAAACCTTATTCATAGTATTATGGAGCCGTCAAATGGCAATGGTGTAAGCTGATGCTTCTGTTGTCTCTTCTTCATATGTACTAGCTTCTCCTTGAAGTTTGGCATGTGCTTCCAACTGTTGTGCTTCTTCCTCACTAGCTTTAGTGTCAGCATCTCCTTCATCTGTCACTGTACGATCATCGTCATCGTCTTCCGAATCAGCCTTCTCTCCCTCTCAGGGTGTGGTGGGGTAAGCTGGTTGTTCAAATTCTTGAGAAACCACGTGGGTATCTGAAAATTGAAAATCACTAGACAACACATCCGAGATCTCAAAATCAAATTTAGTGTGGATAGCTTCCGTGCCCAAACTAGTAACCGAGAAGTTAAAGGAGTCAGAGACAAATGTAGAAGTTGCCACGGGAGCTTCAACAGTTGTGGTGGTAGTAGTCGTTATGGTGGTAGGAACAGAGGTCATTGCCTATGAAACCTTTCGGAGTGTAGCCGATCGATTTAAACGGACTCAGAGTGGTGGAACACCTGGTTGTGGTTGAACTGGAGGTCATTGAGGGGAGGTCTTGGGTGTGGGATGAGGTGATGGCAACTCTAGAACTTGTAAACAGGGGATTGTGACGAACATGGCGCTTGACTCTACGGTAATTGGGGGCCTCATGGTTTTCTTAGAGCCTTTGTATTGCTTTAATTGTGTTAATGGGAAGGCTCTCTCATAAGCCAAACACATGTATATGATGCGTGTAAGGGCAGAGCATCCATGAACAACCTTTTCTTCTCCCACCGATGTCCTACCAATAAAAGTTGGTCCTGGATATATGTAGCAATATCAATTGTTTGAGGCCTAGTAGTGGTGAGGTACAAACCAAACCAGAGATGTTTGTGTGGAATCGTAAATGTTCCTATGCAAGGAAGGAAAAATGCTGGAGGCATATTCTCAACGAAGTGGTCAATTGAGGGGTGATGGATGAGATGGCTGGCAATTTATCTACATCACTTCACTTCATAGGTTTTGGGATAAGACACTCTTTTTCTGTGGGTGTATGGTTGCCATGAATCTTAAGCGCGGTCTTGATTAAGTCCAAAGACAAGGTGAACTTCTGAAAGGGGGGATCATTGACCAAGGATGGTAGTACAAGGACAGGGTCCAATTCCTTGCACTCTTGTTCTTTAATGAAAGCCACCAAATAGTAACATCGATAAAAGTCGGGTTTAGGGAGTTGTGCACTAAAGTAATTTGCGAATCCTGCTTTTTGCCATATGGGTTTGAGGTCTTCACTATTATGGAGGTTCTCAAACTCTTGCGAGATGAATTGATAGCGCCTCCCACATTTGCACTGTAATTCAAGTTGGCTTCGTAGATGAACTCTGCTTCTCCCAGGGGTCCTGCGAGCCCTTGGAACCAATGCACCTTCCTGCTTACTCTTTCTGTCTCTCCTTGAGGAGGAACCAATGCGCCTTGTTGTTTACTCTTTCTGTCTCTCCTTGAGGAGGGTCTTCAATGGGCATAGGTCCCGTTAAACCTTGGAACTTCAACAGTATTGTTGTTGACAGGCTCTCAAATGGAAGAGCTGATAATTCGACAATAGGCCGTCCGAGCATTGTGCTAGTGGAACTTTCCGCTTGCATGATGAAAGTTTGTTTAGCGAACCTAAGTTGGAGTGAAGAGGAAAACACATTAGTCATGGAAAATAATTAACATCCCAAGAAGATGAGACCTCCATTCCTTTCCACACCAACATGCTTTTGTGTAGTGTGCATGATTTTAATGATGTGAGAGTTGAATTGTGAGAAGTGCGTGCTTTATAATTGACTTCGAATGAGTACTGCCTACAAAGTTAGTGTATGTTACAAGGATGGTGGTGATATGAGTTTGTCGAGCTGGGTCTGAGTGGAGTGGTTAATAAGTGTTTAGCTTTACTAATTCAGCAATCAGGGTGAGTTTGGTTCAGAGTTGTCGTGGTTAATGAAGGCTTGGGGATCCATTTTTGTACCACATGGGGGGGGTGGAAAAGATGAAGTGGAATCTACTAATGAAGGTGTGTAGGGTGTCCTAGTACTCTCAAAAAAGGTTTTCTTCGAGTTGGCTAAAGTTGAAGTATAAGCTACACATTTTTTAGGTACCTAGAGCTAGCGAGACTTGGATTGAGCGGTCTTCAAGGACTTGGGCACCCAAATCTGTTGAATATGTTGCCTTGGTTGAAATTGGGAGGGATACCGAAGATCTGGAGTGTTTGACTCACTGGACACTGTCGCTTTGCATATCCACCTCGGTTCTAGGAATGCTTGAGTGTTGGAGGAGAAGAAAGAAGCAAGTGCATTCTAGGTCTTTCTTGATGTCTTGCATCCCTTGACATGAGGTAAAAGAAAATCAGAGATTGAGTTTAGAATATAGGACCTTGCAAGTGCATCCTTCGAACACCAATTTGAAAGTCTTTCCACTTCTTCATGTGATGGTTGCCCTTTGTTCCTCATGGTTGGCATTGCATCATCTCCAAATATGAATCCATATAGATTCCTCCCTTGAAGGTAAGCCTCAATTCTTAGAGACCATGTTGGGTTGTTGTTTCGATCCAATTTGTCAATTGTTGATGGAAATCCATCTCCCATGTTGCTTGACTATGCTCAGATACCATTGTGAAGAGAGATGGTGGATGCAATCCAAAGATGAGTTGGTGCTGCTACAACTAGCTTCACACCAGCCAAATAAGACTTCAGAGTTGATTAGTATACCCTTTAAGCTTCCTAAATCCATGAAAATATCAGCCAAGTACTTTGGAACATGTATCTCAAAAGTTTGAGTCAAGACAGACTAGTTGCAAAGTGACTAGCTCCTAAAAACTTGCTATTTTTGTACATACACATGCTAGAAAAATGGAACAGAGCTCTCAACCTTGTAGGAATCAGATAAATTCCTTTTGGGCATATAGACTTTGCATGACATTTGGTTAGTTCCCAATATCCCCCAAATTACACCCCGAGAAGAAAATATACAACATATCAAAATATCCTCAGAATAGCACGGGGCTCTCCAAAGATAGAACAGGGAACAGTAAAATGCAGATTTCTCCCAAAATGTACATCCAATGACCATGAAATTATGTATACATAAACGAGACGACAAGAGAAATTCAAAGCACATTAAAAATCTAAAAAAGGTTGAGTATATCTGAAGTTATGAGCTTTTGAAGATACTACTTTGAGTGAGTATAGCAGAGAACAAAACAAAGAAGTAGAGAATGATGAATGTATAGATTCACATATGATTACAACCACATTGGCAATGAATATTTTCACAATGGGAGTAAAATGATAGAGCTATGGAGTAAGCTCTTTAATATCTACAAAATGACATGAAGTGGTCACATACAAGGCTTGCTAATCGCCACTTCCTACTCGCTCTTTTTATAACTTCTTTTGGAGGGAGTTTTGAATTCAAATTCGAATGGCTCCACCTAAAAGTGATCCCTAAAGTTAGGAAATATTCCCTCAGCTCACTAATTTGTTTTTAAGTTGTACTCTTTTACGAGAGGTGTTCACATGACTATACATATGACTACAAATGAGCATAAATCAAATAATATCAAGCATGTGGGCTTTGGTAAAATGCACCAACATGAATGGTCTACCTAAGAGTATATCGTATGCTTGATTCTTTCCAAAAACATATATTGCAAAAGTATGATCGAATTCTACTCCGGAAGTGGATAGGATAATTCCTTCCAATAGTCATAAGGGTCTTTCTATATGTCCGTCTGCCATCTGCAACTTCATCCTAGTGGGTCTAAGGGCTGGTTTTCCTCAATGCTTCCACAACGAGGTGGTTGCGATAGCTACTTCTGCACCTGTTTCTAGGATGGCTTTGGTAGTGTGGCCTTTGTACATAATGGGAAAATAAGAGTTACCCTCCTCTCCTTCACTCACATCTCCACTTTATCTAGGTGTATTTCAGGTACCTTTCCTTGTGCACTTGTCTAGAGGAGTTTGTGGCTCTTTACTGGAATTGATTTGCCACATGTTTCGATAGTTCTGGTTTGATCTTCAACAGCTTGTCCAGAGTCAAATGGCATTGAACTTTAGTGTTCCTAATGGCCTCTGTGTTCCTAGAAAGAAATGAGTTCTCCCCCATTACTCGAATAATGGGGGCTTTCACTTGAATTGAGTAGTCTTCCCAAGGGCCCGTGAAGTGAGGTAACTCTTGCAAAGAGTTAGATTTAAAACTAGTGTGCTCGCTAGGCCAATCATCCACTTGATCTCCATAAATAGATGGGATGTCTGTAGGGAATTGTTCTCCTGAGTCATCAATCTCGAGTATAGGCGGTTATGATTCTTGTTCCTGCCTCCATCTTGAATCTCTTTCATGATGGCGTGTGAATCCATATAGCTTGTTTGATGATTCTCTAAGTCTGACCTAGCCCTTTCGAATGGAGTGGTCTTCAAGGGTTCCTCTGGGCTACTTTGTGTGCTAGAGCTGACTTTCATGGGGTTAGATACTACTTGCCCTAGTCTTTCTAGTAGTCCTTGAAAATGTAACTGAGGCCTGACCATAATTTCCCAATTGAGGTATTGTGATGCCTCAAACATTGTCTGGGCTAATTCAACCATTTTCATGCACAACTTGGTTCTCTCAATTTCTAAGTCGGCTCTCGGGTAATTCTTACTGTATTCTCCTACTTGTGGTCCTTCTTGTCTCCTTGCTTGATAAGCTTTGAACATCATGTCAAGGTTTTCTGGGGTGGGGTCTGCTAATACTAATCCTTGTTTTGAGGTAACTACCTGTGGTTCAACCTCTTGTAATGCAATTCCTAAGATTTTTTTTTTGAGGGTACAAGGAAAGTTGAAATGACAATGAAATTGAAATGTCCAGCCGGGCAGGAATTGAACCCAGGCCATCAGCCCCATGGCATTCGATGCTATCCGCTACACCAAACCCATTGAAATTTCTAAGATTTTTGCTCTGATTTCCCTTAGGCTTTCCTCTAATTCACGGATCTTTTACCCCATTTTCTCTTGTGTTGCTCTCGTGAATCTTTCCAAGTTCTTGTTTTCTTTCCTATTGACTCTCCTACTTTTCTGACTTCAACTATTTTTTTGGGGGTTTTTGGTTGCATTTGCCTTTGCGCCTCGGCTCTGGTTACTACTTGGATGAGTATGTACTAGGGGATGGAACCTTCAGCATGTTGCACTATGCCTATCACATTGATGGCATCACTTTCATAGAGGTGTTCGTAGGGTTCTTAGGGCAATCTCTTATAAAGTGATCCTTTTCACATTCAGGACAAAAGCCTTGAATATTGAAGTATTGCGACTGCACTACAATTGCGGCATGTGGATAATCTTGTATGAAGTGGTCTCCTTGGCATTTAAAGCATGGTCCTTTGGGTACTTTTTGTGGTCTTAGTTGTCTAGCATGTGGTCTCGGGTTGGGATTTGTATACATGACTTGGGCGTAATCCAGTTCCCAATTTTGCTCATACACAGGGTTCTCATAGTAAGGGTCTAAGTTTTTCAATGACTCTCTATAGTAGGCTGGTGGGCTATCCATGTGGGTGGAGTAAAAACTATTTGCATTAGGGTCATTATCTGTGATCAAAGGGATGGTGGCCATATTTGAATTCTCCTCTCGTGTGGCATACTTCACAGAAACTACATTGGCAGGGGGTGGAGGTTATTGTCCTAGGACAGGTTGAGGTCTAGGTTGTGCTTGATATGGCACTTGATATTGAGGGGGGGCACGATAATATTGTTGTGGCTGGTACTACCCTTGGTATCTATGTGGCTGATATTACTGAGGGTAATTGTGCCTAACCACTTGTTTATTATATGGACACTCCTGAGCAGTGTGGTTAGTGTATCTGCATTCTATGGTATAGTACATTCCATTTGAGTTTCCCATGGGTTGCATTGCATGTGGACACATGTTCACCAAATGGTCACCTCCACAAGTATAACACCTTTGAGGGGGGGATAATTTGATGCCTGGTTTGCTAGAGACTCCTAATCATTTGGCCACTTGTTTTGCTAAGTCCTCTATTGAATTGGAACGTCTGGATGAAGTCTCTGTAGTGCTATCCGAATCTTTGTGAACCTTAGGAAGTTCTATCTCATCACCTAAGTTATCTTCTATGTCTACACAGATACATAAACATTGATCCAAGGTTCTTGGCTCCTTTAGGAGGACATGATCTCAGCTAAGCACTCAATAGGTCATCTATGAACAAAGCTATCAATTTGGCTTGAGTGGGTACTTCCAATGGGGGGCATCTCTCTATGTAACGTCTGGATCTTTGACAGGTCATCCTTACTGTCTCTTGAGGGGTTTGTTTGAATGTGTGTATCAAGGAAGACGTGTTGTGTCTGATTCCAGTCTTGGAAAAGTCTGTAATAAAGGACTCCATCATGTGGTGGATGTCTCTAAATTGGTGCTAGTGCAATGGTCAAAACCAATCCAATGCATCACCCTTTAGAGTGAGCCCAAAGGCATTAAATTGTGTAAACATGTCTTTGACTTGTTCAGCCTATAGCACCTACTTGAATTCTGCTACGTGCTCCTAGGGATCTCCCAATAAGTTAAAAAAATTCTTCATAGCCTTCACTAATTGAGTAGGCATCAAGGTTCTAGGGTGGTTGAGGCCTAGGTAGGGGAAAATTGTCCCCACCCCTATGATCCTTGAGTGGTTCTCTTTCAGCCCTCCCATTCTTAGTAGGGGCCCTCTCGCTTCCTACATGATGGATGAAACTACTCTCTGCACCTTCCTTGTTCTTTTCCCTATGTCCCTGCGATGTGCCAATACCCAAACTATCCTTGGATACTTACGATCTTAGTAGTGGAAAAAATAATTCTCCTCCCCACGTATATGTTGAGATATCAAGCTCAACATGTGATGATCCAGGATGACACATACCACTTTTTCGTTTCTTTGACATGTATAGTGGTCACGCCGGTATATGTTAGGGATACTTCATTGAGCTTTATTAGATTTATCTACCGAGAGTGATGGCACATTTGTTCCTTGCCATGTACATTCCTTTTTATGTAAAAGAAGAAGATCATTCTTCCTTGCCTCAATTTGTGTGTGTGTGTGAGCTCTCTTCCTTATCTCCTTCCTCGTGACATGGTATCAGAGCCAGCGTGGCTGTAGAGAGCTCATGGAGAAAGCAACGGTGAAGAGTACGTGACAAGGCATGGAGAAAATGCGATTCACAAACGACCTCCGTTTGCTACGAAAATCAACATGAAGGTAGAAGACCTCAAAATATTTTCGAGAAGTTTTCCCTTTAGGGTCATTCATTTTTGTCAGATCGAAGTTTCGGAGCCATCTCGACCTCCATTTCGAGCCCGCAAGGTGGGGCCTGCAGAAAAAACCAGGTCAATTTCAGAAATTGTAACTTGCGTTGTGTTTGGCAACACTCATATATTCCAGATCCAGAATTTCAAGCGATTCTGTGTACTGTTGATACACGAAACTGTTGGAGCAAGTCTATGATAAGCCTAAGTATTGGCTTGAGTCCCACAAAGTCATAGAAAAAGCCTTAAAATGAAGACTATGTAAAGTTCACTTGTGAACTACCTCTTGTAACTTTTGAAGAGTTTACTTAATGTAAAAGTAAGAGAATCTTAAGTGGTTGAGTCCACTTGATCAAGAATGGAAAGAGGAGCCACGAATTCATGATTTGTGGTAGGTAGAGAATCAAATCAATCATTGTTTGATTGGAGAGTGATTGAGGGAAGTTAGCCTCCCAAACTCAACTATAAATAGATGGCAGTTTTAGTCGTGGTTAGAGAGACCTATGTGAAGACCTCCAAGAGCTGAGCTTTATGCCATATCAAGGTGTGATTCCAAGGCACACATATGTATCAGTAAGTCATTGTATTGTACAAGCAATATACTTTCATTTTCATGATTATTTAAGTTCATCTTTCCATGTTCTTGTGAAGTGTACTACTCACTGCCATTACTCTCAGTTTTCTCAGTCAGATTGCATAGATGTTTTCTCTAAGCTTGGTGCATCATTTTCAGTAATTTAACTTGGTAAAGTTATCTCTACTATATGCTCACAAATTTTCATGTCATTTGGATGTTGCAATCTTCAGTTATGTTCATTTGAAGTCAACAGGGTCTGTTCATCTTCACTTCTCTGTCAGGTACCCGACTTTTTCACTCATCTTGTCAGAGCTATTTCTCAGTGGTTACTTATCCAAATTCATTGATTTAAAGCTTTTTGGATTCAGTTTACAGTCTAGTATAACCATACAAATTTTCATAATCATTGGATTCTTACATTTTGAGTTATGTTGATTTTTCTGCTCTCTGGTCTCAAACTGTAGCAGCCCGTGAAAATCGGGATGATGTCATCAGTTGTTAAAACTCATTCTCAGTGTGTGGTTCATTATTTTTGATGAGATTACTCTTAAAAGTTAGCTCTTTAAGTTATCTAGACTTCCGCGAGAGGAATTAAGCTAATTGCTGCTGTGCTCAGAGAATTATGTAAAACACTGGACAGGTGTATGAACCAAGAATAGCAAGTTTTCACCTCTGAGCTAACTCCAACTTATCTGTTTTGATCTATCTTTTTGAGAGTGATCTTCCAAGGTACATAGGGTTTCTAATACATCCATTTGCAAGCTAAAAGGGCCCACCATCTACTCCTGGAGTTCATTTGGCTGGTCTAGATCAAGGATTTTGCAACACCTCTTCATCTTCAAGCACATACCTATCCATCTCTTCACAGTGGTATCAGAGCAAGGTTGGACAACATGGCAGATGGATTTCCTTCATCAATTGACAAATTGGACAGAGGTAACTACTCAGCTTGGTCATTAAGGATGAAAGCTTATCTCCAAGGTAGAAGTTTATATGGTTATGTGGCTGGAGATGAAGTTATGCCAGGTTTTAGGAACAAAAATCAACCAACACAAGAAGAGCAAGAAAGATTGAGCACATGGTGCTCCAAGGATGCACTTGCAAGGTCTTATCTCCTCAACTCTATCTCATATTTTTTGTTGCCTCACATTAGAAGTTGTAAGACATCTCAAGAAGTGTGGGATGCACTTGAAGCTTTCTTTTCTTCAAGTACTAAAGCTAGGAAGCATCAACTATGGCTGGATTTCACAACTCTCAAGAAGGCTCCCAAACAAAATGTGACTGATTTTGTCACAAAGCTCAAGGACATAGCAGATCAGTTGGGAAGCATTGGAGAGGTAATAGATGAAGAGCAAATTGTAAGGCAGGTCATCAATGGCTTGAAGGCAGATGACAAGTGGGAAGCATTCACCATAGCTATGGATTTGTACATGGACATGCATGTACCTGATTTCAACACACTCATTGGACAACTACTTACTCAAGAGGTAAAGCTTATCAAAAATGGAGAAAGCTCTAAAGGTAATCAATCTTCAGCTTTATACACGGATAAAAGCAAGTCTAAAGATAACAAAGGAAAGGCAAAGAAAGTGGATGATGAAGCAAGTACATATCAAGCTAACTATGCAGGTAGAGGAAGACATGGCAGAGGTAGAGGAAGAGGAGGTAGACAAGGCAGGGGGAGATCCCAAGACTCCAACTCATGTTCTATTTGTGGATTAACTAATCATACAACTGAAAATTGCTTTAGGAATTCCAGGAATCAAAGAGGCAGAGGATACAATAGAGGAAGTTATGGCTACTCAAGAGGAAGGTTCAACAACTACCATGGCAACTACAACAACTACAATCATTAAAACTATCAAGGAGGCTACAAAGGAAGGAGAGACTACAATAACTACACAGAAGACTCAAACAAAGAGGATTCATTATTGATCATGAACATGGCTATGCCAAAAGGTAAATCTGATGAGCATGTTTTCTACATAGATTCAGGTTGTTCAAATCATGTGGCAGGAAATGTGGAACTTCTATCAGATTTAGAAGATCCAAGGAATAAGCATGAGGTACAAACAGGAGATGATACAAAACATCCTGTGGAGAAAATAGGCAATGTCAAAGCACCTGATGGAAACATCAACCTACTCAGTAAGGTACTCTATGTCCCTACCATTACAAAGAATTTGATAAGTGTTGGGCAGATAGTAGAGAAAGGGTTGAAAGTCAGGTTCACAAAGTAGGAGCATTTGTTGAAGATCCAAGTCAAGGATTCAGAAGAATTGCAAAAGGTGAAAAGACAGGTAGATTGTTCACATTTGAATTACAGGACACTAGAAACATTGCTCTTTAATTATGGTAGTCAGACACTCACAGAACTGGAAGTATGGCACAAAAGGTTAGCACATATTGGTGAAAGGTCATTAAAGCAAATTTGCAGGGTCCAAAGTGTACTTGGACTTCCTAATTTGTCAAAACAGCATATGATTTATAAGTGTAGTGCATGTCAATTTGGAAAATCTCACAGGTTACCATTCATGAAGAAAGGTTATATGCATGGAGATCTCTTGGAGTTGGTTCATACAAATGTATGGGGACCTAGCAAGGAAGCTTCAATATCTGGATCAAGGTATTATGTTTCCTTTATTGATGATTGCAGCAGATGGACTATCCTATTCTTTATGAAACACAAAGATGAAGTTTTTTCATGTTTCAAAAGATATTTGGCTCTTGTGGAGAATCAAACAGGTAAATCACTAAAAAGGCTAAGGTCAGATGGAGGGGGAGAATACTTCTCCCATGAGTTTGATTCTTTTCTTCAAGAAAGAGGAATCAAAAGAGAGGTAACTACAAGGTACACTCCTGAGCAAAATGGAGTGGTAGAAAGGAGGAATAGGACAATTGTTGAAGCTGCAAGGTCTATGTTAAATGAAAAGCATTTACCTAATTACTTATGGGCTGAGGCTGTATCTACAGCCACTTACTTGATTAACAGGTTGCCTTCAAAATCCCTTGATGGGATGACTCCATATGAGCCTTGGAATGGAAGAAGACCAAGCTTAGATCATTGTAAAATTTTTGGATGTATTGCTTTTGCTCATGTTCCTTCACAGGTTAGAGGCAAGATGGATCCAAAGGCAGAAAGGTGTGTATTTATTGGATATGACAACAATCAAAAGGGCTACAGGTTATACAACCCTACCAACAAAGGATTCTTGGTAAGCAGAGATGTAGTTTTTGATGAAAACAATTCATGGTATGAAGATTCATGCAGGAAGGTCAACTTACCATATAATCTTGAAGAAGATTTTCCAAAGCTTGGTAGAGAACAACCAAAGATTGAAGAACAAGACACCTCGGAGGATGATGAAGAATCTCATATGGAAAAGATCAAAGCATGGAAGTCTAAAGGTAAAGCAAAATTGCAGGAACTTGGACATGAGGCAGAATCATCACATCATGGCCTAAGAAGATCTATGAGGGAAAAGAAAAAACCAGAAAGGTATGGGTTTGACACCTCATTAGTAACTAAACATTCTATCTACATAGCATAGGACATAAACCAAGAGGAGCCATCATCATTCGAAGAGGCCAAAGCAAAAACAGAATGGAAGCATGCAATGAAGGAAGAGATTGAAGCACTTGAGGAAAACAACACTTGGGATTTGGTGCCCAAGACTTCATCCATGAAGGTAATAGGCTCAAGATGTGTCTATAAACTCAAGAAGAATTCTGATGGTTCAATTAACAGGTATAAGGCAAGGCTTGTGGCAAAAGGCTTTGCACAAACTCAGGGAATTGATTATGAGGAGACTTTCTCTCCTGTGGCAAAGATGCCTACTATTAGGGTTTTGCTTAGTATTGCCTCTTCCAAGAATTGGAAGATACTTCAACAAGATGTAAAGAATGCATTCTTGAATGGTTGGATAACAGAAGAGGTATATATGGCACAACCACCTGGTTTTGAGAACCAAGTTTATCCTGATTATGTGTGTAAACTTAACAAAGCTTTGTATGGTCTCAAGCAAGCTCCAAGAGCTTGGAATTTCAGGCTTGTTTCATTCTTGTAGGAAAAAGGCTTTCAACCAAGCAAGGCAGATCCTTCACTCTTTATTAAAAAGAGTAACTCTGAGGTCATCTACCTATGTGTATATGTAGATGATATTATATTGACAGGAAATGATGCAGATGGTATGAAGACGATCAAAGATCAGATGAGAGAAGAGTTCAAGATAAGTGATTTGGGTTCACTTACCTACTTCCTAGGTTTGGAAGTTGTCTACAAAGATCATGGTTTGTTTCTCACTCAAAGAAAGTACATTAAGGACATGTTGGCAAAATTCAAGATGCAAGATTGTAAGATTGCAGGTACTCCAATGGAGGTCAATCACAAATTGAGCTCACATGAAGGTGATCACATCATATCAAAGTCTAGTGGGTAGTCTCAACTATGCCACATTGACAAGAGTAGATATATGTTACAGTGTGAGTGTGCTAAGCCAATTTATGCACACACCAAGGAAACCACATATGGATGCTGCCAAAAGGATTCTCAAGTATCTAAAAGGAACCATAAATGAAGGACTTTATTATCCTTATGTATCTGATTTAGGTTTGAAGCTATTTTCTGATGCAGATTGGGCTGGCTCCAAGGAAGATAGAAGGAGCACTTCAGGTTATCTTACCTTTGTAGGTTCAAAGCTTATTTCATGGTCATCCAAGAAGCAACCCACAGTTGCTCTCTCTTCTACTA
Organism: Ceratopteris richardii; assembly: GCA_020310875.1. Lineage (NCBI taxonomy): Eukaryota > Viridiplantae > Streptophyta > Polypodiopsida > Polypodiales > Pteridaceae > Ceratopteris > Ceratopteris richardii. Next base: position 17,006 of record MU264445.1, read on the forward strand.
AAGCTGAATATAGAGGTCTTGCCATAGCTACACAAGAAGCTATGTGGATGAAGACATTATTCAAAGATCTTGGATTGGAGTTTGGAACTTCAACTATTTTTTGTGACAATATGAGTTCTATTCATTTGGCTGCTAATCCTATTTTTCATGCAAGGACTAAACATATTGAAGTTCATTATCACTATGTACAAGAAAAGGTTCTAAGCAAAGAGATTCAAATATCATATGTTTCCACTCATCAACAATGTGCAGATATTCTAACCAAAGCATTGGATGGTACAAAGCTTTGCAAATTCAAGGCTATGATTGGTTTGCAGGTAATCTTGGAAGATTGAAGACCTCAAGCATACTTGGCTTGAGGGGGAGCTGTTGGAGCAAGTCTATGACAAGCCTAAGTATTGGCTTGAGTCCCACAAAGTCATAGAAAAAGCCTTAAAATGAAGACTATGTAAAGCTCACTTGTGAACTACCTCTTGTAACTTTTGAAGAGTTTACTTAATGTAAAAGTAAGAGAATCTTAAGTGGTTGAGTCCACTTGATCAAGAATGGAAAGAGGAGCCATGAATTCGTGATTTGTGGTAGGTAGAGAATCAAATCAATCAGTGATTGATTGGAGAGTGATTGAGGGAAGTTAGCCTTCCAAACTCAACTATAAATAGATGGCAGTTTTAGTCGTGGTTAGAGAGACCTATGTGAAGACCTCCAAGAGCTGAGCTTTATGCCATATCAAGGTGTAATTCCAAGGCACACATATGTATCAGTAAGTCATTGTATTGTACAAGCAATATACTTTCATTTTCATGATTATTTGAGTTCATCTTTCCATGTTCTTGTGAAGTGTACTACTCACTACCATTACTCTCAGTTTTCTCAGTCAGATTGCAGAGATGTTTCTCTGAGCTTGGTGCATCATTTTCAGTAATTTAACTTGGTAAAGTTAGCTGTATAAGTCTACTATATGATCACAAATTTTCATGTCATTTGGATGTTGCAATCGTTAGTTATGTTCATTTGAAGTCAACAGGGTCTGTTCATCTTCACTTCTTTGTCAGGTACCCGACTTTTTCACTCATCTTGTCAGAGCCATTTCTTAGTGGTTACGTATCCAAATTCATTGATTTAAAGCTTGTGGGATTCAGTTTACAGTCTAGTATAACCATAAAAATTTTCATAATCATTGGATTCCTACATTTTGAGTTATGTTGATTTTTCTGCTCACTGGTCTCAAACTATAGCAGCCCGTGAAAATCGGGATGATGTCATCAGTTGTTAAAACTCATTCTCAGTGTGTGGTTCATTATATTTGATGAGATTACTCTTAAAAGTTAGCTCTTTAAGTTATCTAGATTCCCCAAGAGGAATTAAGCTAATTGCTGCTGTGCTCAGAGAATTATGTAAAACACTGGACAGGTGTATGAACCAAGAATAGCAAGTTTTCACATCTGAGCTAACTCCAACTTATCTGTTTTGATCTATCTTTTTGAGAGTGATCTTCCAAGGTACATAGGGTGTCTAATACATCCATTTGCAAGCTAAAAGGGCCCACCATCTACTCCTGGAGTTCATTTGGCTGTTCTAGATCAAGGATTTTGCAACACCTCTTCATCTTGAAGCACATACCTATCCATCTCTTCACAAAAACTGTGTCTTTCTGAGATCGAACTGTCACGTCATAGTGCGATAATGTTCAAGCAGAAGTGCTGCTTCTAGTGGTTTGTAGTGTTGTGAATTGCTGCAAAAATGGAAAATGCAAATGAAATGAGTCAGCTTATGAGCAATAAGTTAAGAATAACTTCCATGCTTGGAGATTCAGAATGAAAATTTTTCTGATGGGAAAAGGCTACTGGAAGTACACCGAAGGAGAGAATGAAAATGCTCCACAGTTGCCAGAAAGGAATCGGACTCGAGATCAGTTAAGAGCATATGAGGAATGGAATCAAGGAGCACAAAAGGTAATGTACTGGCTATCTGTTAGCATGTAGGATAGCATGATTGGACACATACAGGATGCCAAGACTCCAAAAGAGGCTTGGAACAATTTGGTCACATTGTATGAGACCAATACAAAGGCACGAAAATTGCAACTCAAGAACGAGCTGCATACATTGGAAAAGAAGAGCATGTCGGTAAGTGACTACACCTTGAAAATCAAAAGCATATGTGAGTCACTTGCATCTATTGGTGTGAATGTAGATGATGATGATAAGGTGGAAGTGTGTCTTCATGGTTTAGGAGCTGCATATAAGAAGTTTAGAACTTCTATACAGACCAGGGAAAATATTCCGAATTTTGTTGATATGGTATCTATGTTGATTATTGAAGAAAAGAATCTTGGTGAGGATTCAAACTCCCAAGGAAAATCTAGTTCTGAGCAAGTATTCTACTCAGGTAGAGGAAGAGGCAGAGGTAGAGGTTTTGGAAGTGGAAGAGGAAATAGTAACCAAGATCAAAGTCAACAACAGAATCATGCAAGAGGAAGAGGACAATTTCGAGGCAGGGGGAGCCAAAGAGGCTACAAAAAATTTCTAAAGAAATGATTCAGGTAATGACAACAAAGGATGTTGGAATTGTGGTAAACCTGGACACTTTGAATGTGATTGTAGGTTCAAGAATCAAAATAACAGAAGGCAGTAGAATAACTACAAGTGCAGATGATTCTGAGAAGCTGTTCATGGTTCAACATCACATGATGAATACGATGTTTGCTGGTGTTTCAAAATCAAATGATAATGTTTGGTATGTTGATTCAGGTGCTTCAAATCACATGACTAGTCATGAGAAATGGTTTAGTACTTTGCAGAAATTGCCAGTTCCTAGATATGTTGAAACAGATGATGACACATCACATCCTATTGAGCATAGAGGAAACATAGCACTATCGATGGAGGATGGAAAGGTAAAACATCTTGCTGATGTGCTGCATGTTCCAAATATAACAAAGAATCTGGTTTTTGTTGGACAAATGGTTGACCAACGATTACAAGTCAGGTTCAATGCTGATGGATTATATGTAGAAGAGTACAAGCAAGATGGACGATTGGTTGCCAAAGGAAACAAAGTGGGTAGGATGTTCACCTTAAATGTGAAGATTCCTGAAATGAATGCTGCCATGTTTGAAAAAGGTGTAGGAGTTATTGCAGATATAGAGATGTGGCACAAACAGATTGGACATGCAAAATTGCAAAGGCTAAAATTGATGCTGTCAAAGGAGATTGTCCATGGAATACCAAATTTCAAAGTTGCAAAAATGCAAAAGGTACGTGCAACATGTCAATTTGGTAAACAGTCAAGAGCATCATTTCCATATGACAAGCATGCTAGTGAGAATGTACTAGAAGTAGTACATAGAGATGTTTGGGGTCCAACAAAGACCACATCTATGGGTGGTTGCAGGCTTTATGTTACTTTCATTGATGACCATACACGCAAAGTATGGGTATATTTCATGAAAGAGAAGAGCGAGGTGTTCACTCACTTCCAGAATTTAAAAGCTATGGTGGAAAAGCAGACAGGGGCATACATTCAAACATTAAGGTCTAATGGAGGAGGTGAATACATGTCAAATGAGGCGTTAGTTTTCATGCAGGTACACACCACAACAGAATGGTGTTGCTAAATGCAAAAATAGACATATTGCGGAAATAGCAAGAACCTTGATGGTTGATAAGAATATGCCTCATTGTTATTGGACAGAAGCTGTGCATACTGCTGTATATTTATAAACTCCGACTACTGTTGTACATCAAGTTACACCTGAAGAGAAGTTTACAGGTAAAATGCCAAACTTATCACATCTAAAAGTTTTTGGTTGTATTGCATATGTACATGTCCCAGATGAATTGAGGATGAAGCTTTATCCAAAAGCAGAAAAGTGTGTCTTCATTGGATACTCCCTTGAGCAAAAGGGATATAAATGTTATAACCCACTCACACAACAAGTGAAGGTGAGCAGAGATGTGGTATTTGATGAAATGTCAAGGTTCTATGCAGATGCCAAAGAAGGACTGAATTTTGAATCAAATGACAAAGAAAATGCTGAACAATCAAGTGCAGAATCTCAAGTTTTGAGTGGACCGGATGCATCACCAAGCAATATTTCCAACTCAAATCCATGGAGTGGAAGATTGCGTGGAAATTTCAGTCTACCAAATTCATCAAATACATCCAAGAAAGGTAACGAAAAGCTTTTTGTAGGTCATAAAACATGTGGAGGTTTGAAGACGTTGATGGAGATTCAAGCGGTGCAGAAAAGATTCTTGATGAGGAACTTGGATTGCCCTCTATGAAGACTCTAGGAGTAAGAAGGGCATATGTAGATGATATAAGGAGAAGTGACCTAGGACCAAGAAGATCTGGGAGGATGCAGAATTTAGTGCAACGATTGATGTATGATAGCTATATGGCTCGTCATTGTGCCTACATGACAAAGGTAATACAAGATGTTGAACCTTCTTGCTTTGAAGATGCAATTGGAATTGCAGATTGGGAAAAAGCTATGGATGAGGAGATGGATGCACTTTATGGAAATGATAGATGAAAGCTGGTTCCGTTACTGCAAGGAAAGAAACCCATAGGCTGCAAATGGGTTTACAAGGTAAAGAATAATGTTGATGGTAGCATAAGCAGGTATAAAGCACGATTGGTAGCTAAAGGATATGCACAAACATATGGCATTGATTATGAGGAAACATTCAGCCCTGTAGCTAAAATGTCTACTGTCAGAACACTTGTTGCATTAGCTACAACAAAAGGATGGACTTTGCATCAGATGGATGTGAAGAATGCTTTCCTACATGGTGAGTTAGAGGAAGAAGTTTATATGGACCAGCCACAACGATATGAAGATTCAAAGCATCCAGAATATGTTTGCAGGTTGCAAAAGGCTTTGTATGGGCTGAAGCAAGCCCCTCCTGCATGGCATGCAATGATTGTTGATTACTTAACCAGCATTGGGTTTTCTATGTGTGATGCAGATCACTCACTATATGCAAGGAAGGTTGATAATGGCATCACTATTGTGGCTATTTATGTTGATGACTTGATTGTAGGTGGTGATAATGAAGGAAACATCAAAGAGGTAAAACAACTTCTAATGCAGGAATTTGACATGAAAGATCTTGGTGTGCTATGCTATTTCTTGGGTATTGAGTTTATACATACAGAAACAGGTATATGGATGTCGCAAAGGGAATATGCCTTGAATATGCTACAAAAGTATGATATGGCTGATTGTAACCCAATTTCTATGCCATTAGATCATAATTTGAAGTTGGATACTACATCAAGTGAAGCATTGGAAAATGCTACTATGTACACGAAAATTGTGGGAATTCTTATATATCTCACAATTACAAGGCCTGATCTAAGTTATACTATTGGACTTGAAAGTCAGTTTATGCAAGTTCCCAAGAAGCCACATTTGGATGCTCTAAGGCACACTCTACGTTATGTGAGTGATACTTTGGATCATGCATTGTTTTATGAGGTTGGTGTAGATTTGCAGGTTTATGGATACACCGATGCAGATTGGGATGGTAGCATTCCAGATAGAAGATCTACTAGTGGTTTTCTATTCTCACTTGGGAGTGCAGCTGTTACATGGAGCAGCAAGAAGCAACCCATTGTTGCTTTGTCGAGTATAGAGACTGAGTATAGAGGTGCTGCAATGGCAGCATGTGAGGCATCATGGCTAGAAATGCTACTTGCATATTTAGGTGTGGAAGTGGGAAAGCCTGTCACTATTTATTGTGATAATCTTAGCAGCATACAGGTAGCACAGAATCCTGTTTTCCATGCTAGAACAAATCATATTGAGGTACATTATCACTTCATCAGAGAGAAGGTATTAGCAGGTGATATTGATCTTGTTTATGTGAGAACAGATGAGCAGGTTGCTGATATTTTCACCAAAGCACTTGGAGTTGAGAAGTTGAAGAAGTTTTGGGAGATGCTTGGATTACAGGATATGGCATTGAGCTTGAGGGGGAGTGTTGAGATATCAAGCTCAACATGTGATGATCCAAGATGACACGTACCAGTTTTTCATTTCTCTGACATGTACAGTGGTCACGCCGGTGTATGTCAGGGATACTTCATTGAGCTTTATTAGATTTATCTACCGAGAGTGATGGGTTCCTTGCCAGCTAACTCATTTGTGGACATTAGGTTTTTCCTTATGAATTGATCTTTATATATTGCACTTGTTGTAATCTTGCTTTTAGGTCATTCTTGTACATTCCTTTTTATGTAATAGAAGAAGAAGAATAAGATCATTCTTTCTTGCCTCAATCTATGTGTGTGAGTTCTCTTCCTATCTCCTTCCTCGTGACAGTATACGCATGACGACCATGTTTTATAACCTTATACACTTGTTTTGAGGTGTCATCTAAGTATACAACCTTCCCTAGAACCTCTGGGTCCTTAAGTTCATAAATCATGTTTGATCCCGAAACAATAGGATGCTCTGGCCTATATCTCGAAAAGGCTTCATCAGTCTCCTTGTTCCAAAATAACTTTATATTCCTATTGTCCTGGGGCATCCACTTAGGATTTATCACCCTCGTTAGGACAGACTTTCCTCTCGGTGTTCTAGGTTCCTCAATCTGTTAACCGAGTCCTTCTACATCTATGTCCACAGTTTCTACCATCTCACCTAGTTCATTCATTGAGTCGGCCCTAATTGCAACGATATACATGGTCCCTTCTTTGTCTATGTAAGCTTCATTTTCAAACTTCACGACTGGATGTTCCAATCCCATAAGTTGGCCAGGGTTATGTAGTTGAATTACTGACCTATGAAGGCCATCCTCATATACTAGGGCACCCAATCTATTAGTGCAGATATACTCCAACTGAGTCTTGTAGGGTCCCTCTGTCTTCTCTATATGGGCTACATTAAACGACACCCCTAGTCTACCCGTGTTGAAAGACATATCCGAGTCACTCGTGTCTAAACTAATCTCGTATGGATAAATGCCTAGCTGTTGAGCCCACGATTGTGATGTAGTCCTCACGCTAACCTCAGAAGAACAAACACTCCATTTATTGCTTTTTCCTAAGTATTTTCCAGATCTCAGGTTCATTAATCCTAATCTCACCTTGTTGGGGGATTCTTAGACAAGAAGGAGTTTGAGGGTTTGTAGGAGAAAATGAAAGGATCAAAAGAGGAAATACAACTTGAAAGCTTCTGCCGATTGATTACAGTAAGACAATTACAATGTTTGAAGCAAAATACACGCCAATACTTCTGTGCACAATCACACAGAGTGCTCAATTACAAAATACCCAATATCCCAAAGTCTTCTTGCCACCGGCCTCCTCTGCACCAGACCTCCACCTGCTTCAAGCTTATCCTTGTGCACACCTTGCACCAAGCTTCCACAAAGGGGGAGGAGTGAATACCTTCTATCGGCACGCGCACACTGCAATGAGACCTTGAGATCCTTGGGGGAGTATAGCTTAGCACTCTCTGCACAAATCCTTAGTCACTCTCCATGCACCTTGCACTTCCACTTCTCTGCGTCGCACTCTGGTGACTCTTGCACTTCTCTCTCTTGCTCCCTTAGCCTATGCTTCCCTTGCTTACTCTAAGATTGGTCCAAGAATAGACCTTGCCTTGATTTGAGTGTGTTGATCACGTACGCTCCTAACTGCAATGGTATCTTGGTGCTCACTTTGATGTCCCAAGGTTGTCCTCACAAGTGGCAGCCAACGACTCACTGTTTTGTCCTGTAGTGACTTTAGACTAAAACCAAAAATTTTTAATTGGGGGGCCATATTTCCACCTGAGCGTATGCCGCCGCTTCACATACCTTCACATTTCCTTTTAAGCCTTCACTTTTGCACATAAGGGGGGCTCACCTGAACCTTCCAAAACACTTTAAAACACATTTTGAACCTTAGGGAAATTAGAGAAAATACCTCTACAACCTGCACTCACTTTCTCCAATTTACCCTTTGTGGACAATTAATTGTGCACTACCTGTGCACTTTGACACCTCCATTTTAGCACTTTGACTTTGCACCTGTTGCCTTTGACCTTGACCTTGTTGACTTTGACGAGTTGACTTTGACCTTTGACTTTGACTGTAGTTGACTTTGACCAACATGACTTTTATGGGCTCAACAGTTGCCCACCACCTAATGTGCTCTCCGTCCCGAAGAGCTATAACTAAAACTCTGATCACCATGAAAATAGAGCTGCAAAAACTTGAATAGGACATCTAAGCAGCAACCAATTCCACCAAAAGCAGGAGAGAACAAGCACTAGAGAAGAACCAAGAGTGGGATTTTGGAATGGAAAAGCAAAAAGGGGGGCAATGGGAGGGTAGAAAGGAAGGGGAAGGGAGGGCTGAGGGTGCGAAGATGGATGGGGTAGGGAGGGTGAAGGATGTGGCTGGGCATATTGGTAAAGGGAGGGATTGTGAGTTGGAATCAGGGGTCGGAAGGAGGCTAAAATGATCAAACTGGAGGGCTACAGAGGGTACATATGGGATATTATTAAACATAAGGTAAGACAAGGTGAGAATAGACCATTTGGACAAATTGGTGAAATAAAAACTTGTGATAAAGGTGTTCAAAACATGTGGGTTTGGACCAAAAGTCATAGAAAAAGTGGGAATTTGTAAAAATAAAGTCAAAAAACTGAGTCCAGAGTGCCAAAAAACATGAAAATGACTCCATTTTTTAAAAAACGGCCAACCGAGGCACAATCAAGAGCCAAAAGTTTTGAGCCATGTAAAATAAAAAAAATAAAGTAAAATAAAATAAAAATAAAATGATTATTTTTTTTCAACGCTCAGACAGAAATGTTAAAAAAGAAAATAAAATAAATAAGAAAATAAAATAAAATAAATAATAATAAAAAAAATAAAATAAACTAGAATAAAAATAATTAAATAAAAATAAAAATTAAAAAAAGAGGGGGGGAAGGGGGGGGGGGGGGGGGGGGCTGTCAGAAACGGGGGGGGGGGGGGGGGGGGGGGGGGGGGGGGGGGGGAGGGGGGGGGGGGGGGGGGAGGGGGGGGGGGGGGGGGGGGGGGGGGGGGGGGGGGGGGGGGGGGGGGGGGGGGGGGGGGGGGGGGGGGGGGGGGGGGGGGGGGGGGGGGGGGGGGGGGGGGGGGGGGGGGGGGGGGGGGGGGGGGGGGTGGGGGGGGGGGGAGGGGGGGGGGGGGGGGGGGGGGGGGGGGGGGGGGGGGGGGGGGGGGGGGGGGGGGGGGGGGGGGGGGGGGGGGGGGGGGGGGGGGGGGGGGGGGGGGGGGGGGGGGGGGGGGGGGGGGGTGGAGGGGGGGGGGGGGGGGGGGGGGGGGGGGGGGGGGGGGGGGGGGGGGGGGGGGGGGGGGGGGGGGGGGGGGGGGGGGGGGGGGGGGTGGGGGGGGGGGGGGGGGGGGGGGGGTGGGGGGGGGGGGGGGGGGGGGGGGGGGGGGGGGGGGGGGGGGGGGGGGGGGGGGGGGGGGGGGGGGGGGGGGGGGGGGGGGGGGGGGGGGGGGGGGGGGGGGGGGGTGGGGGGGGGGGGGGGGGGGGGGGGGGGGGGGGGGGGGGGGGGGGGGGGGGGGGGGGGGGGGGGGGGGGGGGGGGGGGGGGGGGGGGAGGGGGGGGGGGGGGGGGGGGGGGGGGGGGGGGGGGGGGGGGGG
>MU264446.1:0-26618 GCA_020310875.1 Ceratopteris richardii
AATCAGCAAAGCAGAAATTGTTTTGTAAGTACTGTAAAGGCAATGATCATATCATAAAGAACTGTCCAAAACTGGCTGCAAAAGAGGCAAAGAAGAAAGAGGCTGAATGGTTGTTGCAAAGGCCTCTACACCAAAAGCAGAGTCTGCTAATCTTGTGTAGGAAGAGAATGGCGTTTACTACTGTCTGTAGTTTTGACCCATCTTCTCATGATCAGTGCATGTCTGCAGTAGACTCAGATGTTGGTATTTTGACAGTGGGCACCAAACATATTACCTCGCAACATAGTTTCTTCTCTTCACTCGAGCCTGCCCCTACAAGGAATATTGTTACATGTGCCAACAAGTCCTCTTACCCTGTTATGGGAGTTGGTAAGATCATTTTGACTACTGCTGATGGTAGTTCTTTCACTTTGTCAAATGCTTTATTTGTGCCAGGGATCAAGAAGAACTTGTTATCAATTTCTCCATTAGCCAAGATTGGCTTGGTTGTGAAATTTGTTGATGACAGGTGTACAATTCATGATCTGTCAAATGGCGATGTGATTATTGCTTCTAGCATTTTATGTCGTGGCTGTATAAGCTCATAGACTATGAAAGATCAGTAAATGATTTGGCATGTGCAGTAAACGATTCTCAGGCTATGTCAGATGCAAAGCTTTGAGGCACCTGGAAAACATGTTTGTGAAGGCTGTATTTTGGGAAAAATGCAACGTTCCTCCTTTCCAAAAGATGATTCAGTTCGGGCTACACAGAAATTGCAGCTTGTACATAGTGATGTCTGTGGTCCTATGTAGGCACCCTCTTTTGGAAATTACCTTTACTTCGTGACTTTCATTGATGATTTTTCCAGGCATGCATGGGTATATCCACTCAAAGCAAGTCTGAAGTGTTCATGTGCTTTAAACAGTTTTGGTTTTGGCTGAAAATCTATCAGTATGTAAAATGGGCACCCTCCGTTCTGATCGAGGGGGGGAATATATGTCTTCTGATTTTAATGCATTTTTTGGCTGAACGTGGGATAAAACACCAGTGTATAGTGCCGTATACACCTCAACAGAATGGAGTTGCTGAACGAAAGAACAGGTCACTCATGGATGGCGAGGTGTATGGTGAAGAGCCAGGCTCTACCACAGTTTCTGGCTTGAGGCTGTCATGTGTGCAGCATAGTACTGAACAGGTGTCCCACTAAAGCACTGCAGTCTATCACTCCATATGGGGCTTGGCATGAACACAAACCATCTATTGCTCATCTGCGTGTTTTTGGTTGTTTGGCATATGCACTAGTGCCTGAACAACATCGCAGAAAATTGGATGATAAGGGAGTAAAATGTATTTTTGTTGGGTATAGTTCTGAAAGTAAAGGCTATCGTTTGTATCATCCACAGACTAAACGCATTTTGGTTAGCCGTGATGTTGTCTTTGTGGAACATGCTATTCAACCATTGCTTTCATGTACTAAGGAGACATCTGTTAGCTCGAAAGACATGTGTGATACTTTGATACCTCTTTTTACAGGTGGACAGTCTAGTGCTGGTCCTAATGAGGCAACTTCTCAGCCTTTGCAGGTTTCATATGATGATGCAGATCATTCCATTTCTGATGCAAATTTACATGATGCACTTGTTGATGAGAGAGCTGATATTGAGCAGGCAAAAACTATGCCAAAATGGTTGGTGCATACTTTGCGTGACAGCAAATTAGATGCACCTTTGTCATATCGTACTCGTTCAGGCTCTCATAGTGCCTCCTTTGCATCAGATTGCTATGCTATGGCTGCGTCTAGTCTCTGTGATGAGAATGAGCCTGTTTCTTTTGATGAAGCACATAATTCAAAAAATTGGATGGCTGCTATGCAATCTGAATATGATGCTATAATGAAGAATGATACATGGTCTTTATGTGACTTGCCTCCTGGGAAGAAGGCCATTGGCACTAAGTGGGTATACAAGCTGAAGCGTAAACCTGATGGTACAGTTGACAGGTATAAGGCTAGGCTTGTTGCAAAGGGTTATGCGCAGGAAAGAGGCATTGATTTTGATGAGACCTTTGCACCTACATGCCTTATGACTACTGTTCGGAGCATTTGTGCACTTGCAGCCCATCATGGTTGGAATGTACATCAGTTGGACATTAAAACAACATTTCTGAATGGTGACTTGCATGAAGAAGTGTATGTTTTTCAGCCCCGTGGCTTTGTGTAGAAAGGGCATGAAAACCAGGTGTGCAGGTTAAAGAAGGCATTATATGGTTTAAAGCAATCACCATGTGCTTGGTATGAGAAGATACATGCCTATCTGGTTGCACATGGTTTTGAGAACAATCCAATTGAAAGCACCTTATATGTTAAGCGTGCTAATGATGTGCTTCTGATCATTGTTGTCTATGTTGACGACATGCTGTTCACTGGTCCTATTGAGAGGCATATTGCTGATTTCAAGGCTGATTTGCATGCCTCATTTGAGATGTCTGATTTGGGGCATTTGCATCACTATTTGGGCATTCAGTTTATGCAAGTTGATGGTGGAATGGCTTTGTGTCAAATGAAATATATTGACACATTATTGCAGCGTTTTGGCCTTGAAGACTGTAAGCCTATTGCCACTCCTATGGAGACATGTTTATGATTGAGTCTTCATGATGCTGGAGATGCATTTGATGCTGTTCTCTATCAGCAGGCTGTTGGATGCTTGATTTACTTATGCATTACTCGGCTAGATATTCAGTTTGTTCTCATAGATGAGCAGGTTTATGCATTGCCCAAGAGTCACGCATTGGAAGGTGGTTAAGCGCATCTTTCGCTACTTGAGTGGTACGCGGCTACTTGGGTTGTTTTATCCCAAGGGGGGAGCACTACCGCCAAACTTGCATGCTTTTTCTGACTAAGATTGGGCTGGTTGCTATGACACTCGTGTGTCCACCAGTGGTTTTTGCTTCATGCTTGGTAGCTCATGTATATCTTGGTTGAGCAAGAAAGCAGCCCTACTGTGGCCACTTCCAGTTGTGAGGCTGAGTATAGGGCAGCTTTCACAGCGACTGTTGAGTGTGTGTGGCTCAGACGCCTTATGGCTGATTTGGGTGTTGGCCGAGCCTTCTGCCACCACCATCTTCACTGACAGTCAGAGCGCATTGGTAGTTGCGAGGAATCCTGTGTTCCATGCTCGCACTAAGCACATTGAGGTGCATTATCACTATGTTAGGGAGAGGTTCTTTGCTGGGGGAGATCAGCTTGGCATATGTCCCCACGCAGGAGAAAATTGCAGACCTTTTCACGAAGGCTCTGCCTAGGGAGAAGTTGAAGCTTTCCGCAAAGCTTTGGGCTTACTTCCTTTTGTGGAGTGATTTCCACATAGCTTGGCACTTCCTTATACATGAGTGCCAGCTCCTTGTTCACCGCATCACTCCCAAGGGGGATTTGTTGATATATTTAGGTAGTGATGTGTGTGAACACACTAGGACCGCCGGGGCACTTTTTTCCCTCTTTAGGAGGTTTTTTCCCCCGGCTTGTATATACGCATATTGCCCTAATGGGCCTACTTATCTTTGTACATTCTCTAGTAATACATTCAGTATTGTGTGTTTGTGCTCCAAGCTTCTTCTTCTTCCTTGTGCTATTCGCGTGCTTTTGCAGACATCTATCTCCAACAATTTTTGGTGCCTTTTTTATGAGCTACTTAATAATTCCAAATTTTTCATCCCTCTTCTTAACATTTCTTTAGATACTTCTATTTTATTTAAAGAAATTAGAAAAAGTGGGTGGAGTCAAACAATTATAACCATACATAGCCTCAAATGGAGTCATTTCTATAGATGCATTCATTGCACCATAATGCAAACTCAACTATGGACATAAATTGACTCCAACTATCTTGATTTTCATTCACATACATATGCAACATGCCTTCAAGTACCTAATTAGCTCTCTCAATTTGTTCATCAATCTATGGATGGAGAATTTGTACTCATATGACGTTGAGAACCAATTTATTCAAATGTTGTTTTCGAGAATTTTGATGTGAGCTAGAGTCTCTATCACAAATTATGTGTTTAGGCATTCCATGCAATGGAAAAATTCTCTTACAAACAATTTTGCAACATTCAAGGGAGTATGAGACTTTTTCATACAAATGAAATAGGCCATCTTGGTAAGTTGATCAACAAAAAAAAGGTGCATCATGACAGTCATGTAATTATTTGAAGTTTCAATGGAGATTCAAAAGATGTGAATAATCAAATTTACAATGTAAAGTTCCATTTTGAAAATGAAATTTGTGTTGATACATCAATCCCCTATTTGCATGCAAAAAAATTCAAATAGGTGCATAAAAAAATCATGTTTGAGTTCTTCTTTAATTTGATTGAGAAAATCATAATCTATTTCAAAAAGTAGATTATATAAAGGTTTTTGATCAAAGCATCAATGGCCTTATTTTCCTTACTAGCCAAATACATAATATGGAAATCGCACTCACTTAATGATTCAATCCAAGGCTTTTGCCTTTTGTTAAGTAGTGGTTGTGTGAAAATGTATTTTAGACTCTAATGATCTATTTTCAATTCAAAATTAACCCGGATGTCTCTAATGCTTAAGTACATGTACAATAGCAAGTGTTTCCTTGATTTTTTAGATTCATATGCGACTACCCTACCAACCTCTAAAAGAGAACATCCTATTTGACTACCACTTGCATCACATGCAACCATAGAAGGTTTTCTTATTTTTAGAATTGTTAAAACATAGTTCTCAATTAATTTTGTTTCAATGATTCAAATGATGTTTGACAAGCCTTAGTCCACACAAATTGTGCATCCTATCTAGTCAAATTTGTGATGGGATTAGCTATATTAGAGAAATCGTCAATATGTGCTCTCTCATATTGCACCAATCCTAAAAAACTTCTAACATGCCTTATAGTTCTAGGAACTGGCCAATCAACTATTATTTTCACTTTACCATGGTCTATATGAATTCCCTCTTTAGATATGGCTCTTCCTTGGTAAACAACTTTTTCTTTAGCAAAGAAGCACTTCCTCTTCTTCCATAAAATAATGTTCTCTAAGTCTTTGCAACGTTTCCTCGAGATGTACAACATGATCACCATCATCTTTAGAGTATAGAAATACATAATTGAGAGATAGTAAGATGAACTTGTCTATATAATCATGAAAAAAATTGTTAATCAAGAAATGAATGTGGGAGAAGTGTTTGTTAATCCAAAAGGTAACACTATTATTGGCAGCAACCAGGGAAGTCAGGGCATTACAAGATAGGGGAACGGACACAAAGAGTTAGAGCAAAGGGAGAGCCAAGCAGGACCAAGTAGGCAAAGCAGTCAAAGAAGATCCAACAACTAGGCCTATCCAATTTTTTAAATATAAATCTTTTTCAAAAGTGATTTTCATCACTACACCAACATTGTAAATATCGTTTTTTGGTATATTAGAATCCATTTTGTTCAAGCTGAGGAGTCCTCGAGCTTGAGGAGTATTAGAAGTACCTACCTATGTATCAATTTTCATAATTTTTAGACTCCGTTTGAGCCCTCAAATAAGCCCTGGAATGTAATTTTTAACTAGGCCTAACACTAGGTCTGTACAGGGCCAAAGCTAGTAAAAAACTATAAAAAGAGCTAGAGAGCTCATTTTTGAGGTTAGCTTGTTAGAGATTTGAGCTTTTGTAAGAGATCTTTGATAATAGAAAGCACTCCCATTGTTCCTCTCTTTGTTCTTGCCTTGTGTGCACATGTGTGTGTATGTGTGTGCATGTTAGTGTGCTCACTCACACACTTGTGCCATTACTTGCTCTTGGTTGTCATACTAGTCCTCAGGTCTCCACGGATTGACATTTATGAGGTGGATCTCCTTATTTTGGTACTTGCCATTGTGCTAGAGTGACACCAAATTTGGCACCGTTGTCAGGGAGAAAGATTTGAGGACGAGCCTGTGATGGTAAGACATAGAGTTGTGACGTTAGAGTCATAGGCATTTTCCTTACTTTTCACTATTTTCTTTTACTTTCTTCACCATCATCATCCTCACCATCTCCCACCTCCATCTCCATCTTCGCTGAATTTCAGTTTTTTGGTCATATCACCTTCCCCACCTCATTCCCCTCATTTCACTTGTGAGAGAGAGAGTGAAAGAGAGTTTGTGTGCATTCTCTTTGGTGTGTTTTTTAGCATTTCTTACAAGCTATGGCCGTATCATCATCTCCACCAACTCCAATAGGTACAAAAAAGCTCTACATAGGTCTCGGGGCATTGGAGCTATATCAATCATGATTGACAGAAAAATCGGTTTTTGGTAAAACTAAGTGCACCAACATGGAGCAGAAGACCCGCACATCAAAAATCCATAAAAATTTGTATTTTCTCTATCCATCATGATTGAAACCATCAATCGCAATTGACAGTGTCCATTGTGATGGACAGCTTGTCCATCACGATTTTCAAACCCCGACGGACACCCTATCAATTGCGATCAATAGCATCCATCGTAATGGACACCTCTATCCATCATAAATGATAGAAAAATCGTGACTAACACGTGCACTCAACCAAAATCCTATCCATCGCAAGGCATAGACCCTTGATTGACACATAGCTATGCAAAAATATGAAAAGTTTAGTCCATCACGATTGACAACCCATGATAGATTGCCCGTCCATCGCCATTGAGAGGTGTCCATCGCAATGAACATCCTTGTCCATCATGATTGACTGAGAAATCATGACTGACACCCCATTTTGGTGAGAAATGTATTCATCACGATAGACATGCCATGATTGACACAAAATAACGCAAAAATTCCAAAAAATTCTATCCATTGTGATTGACACCATCAATCGCGATCGACTCATCCATCATTTGAAACATGTCCATTGTGATTGACACCTGTCCATCATGATTGATAGGCCACGGCGTTAGCTCTGTCCATCATGATTGATACTTTGTTGATCACGATTGATAGGCTATTTCAAACAATTTTTTAGGGTTTTAATTTTCAAAATTTTACCAATTTTGATCATAAAATTCAAGTAATTGGAACATTGTGAGGACCCAAGCAAGTAATTCAAGAAATTTTGTTTGCTTGTTTGCCTGTTTGCCTGTTTTAACCCCAATAATCTTGAATAGACATAACTTTTTCATACAAAATCCGTTCATTGTGATCTTGAGTTCGTTGGAAAGATCTTTGACCATCCATAGGGGTGAGGAAACTCATGGATCTCTAGAATAGTCTTTCATAAAGACAAGTGACAATTTGTTTTTTGAATTACATGAATGAAAATGGTCTATTAATTCAATTGAGCTTAAATCTTGATCTAACTGTGGGACTTTTAGAGGTCCATTGAGAGCAACAAGAGCATCCAGAGCAAGTGCATACTGCAAGCCTGAGAATGGGTTTCTTGAACACTCAAGGAAAACCAAGGAGAGCGACTTGAGGTTGGAAGATCTCTCAATCCCCTGAGTCAATTCCTAGCATATGCTAAGTGCGAATTGTTGGAGATAGATGTCTCCATAAGCACGCGAAAAGCACAAGGAAGAAGAAGAAGCTTGGACCACAAACACACAATACTGAATGTATTACTAGAGAATGTACAAAGATAAGTAGCCCATTAGGGCAATATGCGTATATACAAGCCGGGGGGAAAAACCTCCTAAAGAGGGAAAAAAGTGCCCCGGCGGTCCTAGTGTGTTCACACACATCACTACCTAAATATATCAACAAATCCTCCTTGGGAGTGATGCGGTGAACAAGGAGCTGGCACTCATGTATAAGGAAGTGCCAAGCTATGTGGAAATCACTCCACAAAAGGAAGTAAGCCCAACGCGTTGCGGAAAGCTTCAAACTTCTCCCTAGGCAGAGCCTTCGTGAAAAGGTCTGCAATGTTCTCCTGCGTGGGCACATATGCCAAGCTAATCTGCCCAACAGAGAACCTCTCCCTAACATAGTGATAATGCACCTCAATGTGCTTAGTGCGAGCATGGAACACAGGGTTCCTCGCAACTGCCAATGCGCTCTCACTGTCAGTGAAGATGGTGGTGGTAGAATGGCCAACACCCAAATCAGCCATAAGGCATCTGAGCCACACACACTCAACAGTCGTTGTGAAAGCTGCCCTATACTCAGCCTCACAACTGGAAGTGGCCACAGTAGGCTGCTTCTTGCTTAACCAAGATATACATGAGCTACCAAGCATGAAGCAGAAACCACTGGTGGACACACGAGTGTCATAGCAACCAGCCCAATCTGAGTCAGAAAAAGCATGCAAATCTGGCGGTAGTGATCCCCCCTTGGGATAAAACAACCCAAGTAGCCGAGTACCACTCAAGTAGCAAAAGATGCGCTTAACCGCCTTCCAATGCGTGACTCCTGGGCAATGCATAAACCTGCTCATCTGTGAGACAACAAACTGAATATCTGGCCGAGTAATGCATAAGTAAATCAAGCATCCAACAGCCTGCTGATAGAGAACAGCATCAAATGCATCTCCAGCATCATGAAGACTCAATCGTAAACCTGTCTCCATAGGAGTGGCAATAGGCTTACAGTCTTCGAGGCCAAAACGCTGCAATAACGTGTCAATATATTTCGTTTGACACAAAGCCATTCCACCATCAACTTGTGTAAACTGAATGCCCAAATAGTGATGCAAATGCCCCAAATCAGACATCTCAAATGAGGCATGCAAATCAGCCTTGAAATCAGCAATATATCTCTCAATAGGACAAGTGAGCAGCATGTCGTCAACATAGACAACAATGATCAGAAGCACATCATTAGCACGCTTAACATATAAGGTGCTTTCAGTTGGACTGTTCTCAAAACCACGTGCAACGAGATAGGAATGTATCTTCTCATACCAAGCACGTGGTGCTTGCTTTAAACCATATAATGCCTTTTTTAACCTGCACACCTGGTTTTCATGCCCTTTCTGCACAAAGCCACGGGGCTGAAAAACATACACTTCTTCATGCAAGTCACCATTCAGAAATGCTGTTTTAATGTCCAACTGATGTACATTCCAACCATGATGGGCTGCAAGTGCAAAAATGCTCCGAACAATAGTAATACGGCAGGTAGGTGCAAAGGTCTTATCAAAATCAATGCCTCTTTCCTGCGCATAACCCTTTGCAACAAGCCTAGCCTTATACCTGTCAACTCTACCATCAGGTTTACCGCTTCAGCTTGTATACCCACTTAGTGCCAATGGCCTTCTTGCGAGGAGGCAAGTCACATAAAGACCATGTACCATTCTTCATTATAGCATCATATTCAGATTGCATAGCACCCATCCAATTTTCTGAATTCTGTGCTTCATCAAAAGAAACATGCTCATTCTCATCACAGAGACTAGACGCAGCCATAGCATAGCAATCTGATGCAAAGGAGGCACTATGAGAGCCTGAACGAGTATGATATGACAAAGGTGCATCTAATTTGCTGTCACGCAAAGTATGCACCAACCATTTTGGCATAGTTTTTGCTTGCTAAATATGAACTCTCTCATCAACAAGTGCATCATGTAAATCTGCATCAGAAATGGAATGATTTGCATCATCATATGAAACCTACAAAGGCTGAGAAGTTGCCTCATTAGGACCAGCACTAGACTGTCCACCTGTAAAAAGAGGCATCAAAGTATCATACATGTCTTTGGAGCTAACAGATGTCTCCTTAGTACATGAAAGCAATGGCTGAATAGCATCTTCCACAAAGACAACATCACAACTAACTAGAATGAGTTTAGTCTGTGGATGATACAGACGATAGCCTTTACTTTCAGAACTGTACCCAACAAAAATACATTTTACTGCCTTATCATCCAATTTTCTACGATGTTGTTCAGGCACTAGTGCATATGCCAAACAACCAAAAACACGCAAATGAGCAACAGATGGCTTGCGGTCATGCCAAGCCTCATATGGAGTGATAGACTGCAGTGCTTTAGTGGGACACCTGTTCAGTATATATGCTGCACACATGACAACCTCAAGCCAGAAACTATGTGGTAGAGCCTGGCTCTTGACCATACGCCTCGCCATCTCCATGAGTGACCTGTTCTTTTGTTCAGCAATTCCATTCTGTTGAGGTGTATACGACACTATACATTGGTGTTTTCTCCCATGTTCAACTAGAAATGCATTAAAATCAGAAGACATATATTCCACCCCTCGATCAGAACGGAGGGTGCCCATTTTACATGCTGACAGATTTTCAGCCAAAACCAAAAACTGTTTAAAGCACATGAGCACTTCGGACTTTGCTTTGAGTCGATATACCCATGCATGCCTGAAAAAATCATCAATGAAAGTCACGAAGTAAAGGTAATTTCCAAAAGAGGGTGTCTGCATAGGACCACAGACATCACTATGTACAAGTTGCAATTTCTGTGTGGCCCGAACTGAACCATGTTTTGGAAAGGAGGAATGCTGCATTTTGCCCAAAATACAGCCTTCACAAACATGTTTTCCAGGTGCCTCAAGTTTGGGCAAAGAGGACACCATTTCAGATTTCTGTAGGCATAGCAAACTAGCAAAATTCAGATGACCAAAGCATGCATGCCAAAGCTTTGCATCTGACATAGCCTGACAATCGTTTACTGCACATGCCAAATCATTTACTGATCTTTCATAGTCTATGAGCTTATACAGCCCACGACATAAAATGCCAGAAGCAATAATCACATCGCCTTTTGATAGATCATGAACTGTACACCTGTCATCAACAAATTTCACAACCAAGCCAATCTTGGCTAATGCAGAAACTGATAACAAGTTCTTCTTGATCCCTGGAACAAATAAAGCATCTGACAAAGTGAAAGAACTACCATCAGCAGTAGTCAAAATGATCTTACCAACTCCCATAATAGGGTAAGAGGAGTTGTTGGTGCATGTAACAATATTCCCTGTAGGGGCAGGCTCGAGTGAAGAGAATAAACTGCACTGCGAGGTAATATGTTTGGTTGCCACACTGTCAAAATACCAAACATCTGAGTCTACTGTAGACATGCACTGATCATGAGAAGATGGGTCAAAACTGCAGACAGTAGTAAATGCCCATTCTTCTTCTTGCACAAGATTAGCAGACTCTGCTTTTGGTGTAGAGGCCTCTGCAACAACCATTCCAGCCTCTTTCTTCTTTGCCTCTTTTGCATCCAGTTTTGGATGGTTCTTTATGATATGATCATTGCCTTTACAGTACTTACAAAACAATTTCTGCTTTTCTGATTTCTTCTCATCTTTATCTTCCTTCTTCGAATATGCAGAATTAGCAGATTTCTGCTTACTAGTTGAAGAGCTCCATTTTCCTTTGCCCTTCTGACTAGCCAGGAAAGCTTGATCTGCAACTCGCATAATGGACCTGTTTTGCCTCGACTGATCTTCCTGCATCAGAACACAGACTAACTCCTCAAATGATAGGGCATTTGGATTGCCTTTCATCATCAACCGAAGAGTAGAAGCAAAACTCTGATATGAATCAGGAAGACCATTTAGAACGGTCTGCACAAGTGAGCTATCTGGTATAACCTCATCAGCAGAAATCAACTGTTCCTTCAAATCTTTGATCTTTGTTAGGAAACTGTCCATAGAATCACCTTCATTCATGTGCTCACTCTCCAACTATTTTTGGAGGTAAGCAACACGAGCCTCATTCCTAGCTTGGTACAATGTGGTAAGTGTATTCCAAGCATCCTTAGCTGTTCTGCAAGAGCGAATGTGAGGAATAATGGCACATTTGACAGACAAAGCTACCAATGCATATGCCTGGGAATCTCTACCATCCCATTGAATCTGCTTTGTAGTAGGTGCATTCCGAATTTTGCTGATTTGGTATCCATGCTGATTATTGAAGAAAAGAATCTTGGTGAGGATTCAAACTCCCAAGGAAAGCCCAGTTCTGAGCAGGTATTCTACTCTGGTAGAGGAAGAGGTAGAGGTTTTGGAAATGGAAGAGGAAACAGTAACCAAGACCAAGGTCAACAATAGAATCATGCAGGAGGAAAAAGACAGTTTTGAGGCAGGGGGAGCCAAAGAGGTCGCAAAAATTTCCAAAGAAATGATTCAGGTAATGATAGTAAAGGATGCTGGAATTGTGGTGGTTGAAGAATCAAAATAACAGAAGGCAGCAAAACAACTATGCATCCAAACGTATAGATGATTATGAGAAGTTGTTCATGGTTCAACATCACATGATGAATACGATGGCTGCTGGTGTTTCAAAGTCGAATAATAATGTCTGGTATGTTGCTTCAGGTGCTTCAAATCACATGACCAGTCATGCGGAATGGTTTAGTACTTTGCAGAAATTGCCAGTTCTTGGATATGTTGAAATAGGTGATGACACATCACATCCTATTGAGCATACAGGAAACATAGCACTATCGATGGAGGATGGAAATGTAAAACATCTTGCTGATGTGCTGCATGTTCCAAATATAACAAAGAATCTGGTTTCTGTTGGACAAATTGTTGACCATGGATTACAAGTCAGGTTCAATGCTGATGGATTATATGTAGAAGAGTACAAACAGGATGGACGATTGGTTGCCAAGGGAAACAAAGTGGGTAGGATGTTCACCTTGAATGTGAAGATTCCTTAAATGAATGCATCCATGTTTGCAAAAGGTGCAGGAGTTATTGCAGATATAGAGATGTGGCACAAACGGATTGGGCATGCAAACTTGTAAAGGCTGAAATTGATGCAGTCAAAGGAGATTGTCCATGGACTACCACATTTCAAAGTTGCAAAAATGCAAAAGGTATGTGCAGCATGTCAATTTGGTAAACAGTCAAGAGCATCATTTCCACATGACAAGCATGTTAGTGAGAATGTACTAGTAGTAGTACATACAAATGTTTGGGGTCCAACAGAGACCACATCTATGGGCGATTGCATGTTTTATGTTACTTTCATTGATGACCATACACGCAAAGTATGGGTATACTTCATGAAAGAAAAGAGTGAGGTGTTCACTCACTTCCAAAATTTTAAAGCTATGGTGGAAAAGAAGACAGGGAAGTACATTCAAACATTAAGATCTGATGGAGGAGGTGAATTCATGTCAAATGAGTTCAACAGTTTTCTAAAAAATCATGGAATTTGGCGTCAATTTTCATGCAGGTACACACCACAGTAGAATGGCATTGTTGAATGCAAAAATAGACATATTGCAGAAATAGCAAGAGCCTTGATGGCTGAGAAGAATATGCCTCATTGTTATTGGGCAGAAGCTGTGCATACTGCTGTATACATCATGAACAGAACTCCGACTGCTGCTGTACATCAAGTTACACCTGAAGAGAAGTTTACAGGTAAAAAGCCAAACTTATCACATCTGAAAGTTTTTGGCTGTATTGCATATGTACATGTTCCAAATGAGTTGAGGACGAAGCTTGATCTGAAAGCAGAAAAATGTGTCTTCATTGGATACTCCCTTGAGCAAAAAGGGTACAAATGTTATAACCCACTCACACGACAGGTGAAGGTGAGCAGAGATGTGGTATTTGATGAAATGTCAAGCTTCTATGTAGATGCCAAAGAAGGACTGAATTTTGAACCAAATGACAAAGAAAATACTGAAAAATCAAGTGCAGAATCTCAAGTTTTGAGTGGACCGGATGCATCACCAAGCAATAGTTCCAACTCAAATCCATGGAGTGAAAGATTGCATGGAAATTTCAGTCCAAAAAATTAATCAAATACATCCAAGAAAGGTAAAGAAAAGCTTTATGTTGGTAGTAAAACATGTGCAGGTTTTGAAGATGTTGATGGAGATTCAAGTGGTTCAGAAAAGAGTCTTGATGAGGAACTTGGATTGCCCTCTGTGAAGAATCCAGGAGTAAGAAGGCACATGCAGATGATACAAGGAGAAGTGACCCAGGACCAAGAAGATTTGGGAGGATGCGTAATTCAGTGCAACGATTGACATATGATAGTTACATGGCTCGCCATTGTGCCTACATGACAAAGGTAATACAAGATGCTGAACCTTCTTGTTTTGAAGATGCAATTGGTAATGCAGATTGGAAAAAAGCTATGGATGAGGAGATGGCTGCACTTTATCGAAATGATACATGGAAGCTGGTTCCATTGCCACAAGGAAAGAAACCCATAGGCTGCAAATGGGTTTACAAGGTAAAGCATAATGCTGATGGTAGCATAAGCAGGTATAAAGCACGATTGGTAGCTAAAGGATATGCATAGACATATGGCATTGATTATGAGGAAACATTCAGCCCTATAGCTAAAATGTCTACTGTCAGAACACTTGTTGCATGAGCTACAACAAAAGGATGGACTTTGCATCAGATGGATGTGAAGAATGCTTTCCTACATGGTGAGTTCCAGGAAGAAGTATATATGGACCAGCCACAAGGGTATGAAGATTCAAAGCATCCAGAATATGTTTGCAGGTTGCAAAAGGCTTTGTATGGGCTGAAGCAAGCCCCTCATGCATGGCATGCAAGGATTGCTGATTACTTAACCAGCATTGGGTTTTCTATGTGTGATGCAGATCACTCACTATATGCAAGGAAGGCTGATGATGGCATCACTATTGTGGCTATTTATGTTGATGACCTGATTGTAGGTGGTGATAATGAAGGAAGCATCAAAGAGGTAAAGCAACTTCTTATGCAGGAATTTGACATGAAAGATCTTGGCGTGCTACGTTATTTCTTGGGCATTGAGTTTATACATACAGAAACAGGTATATGGATGTCACAAAGGCAATATGCCTTGAATATGCTGCAAAAGTATGGCATGGCTGATTGTAAGCCAATTTCTATGCCATTAGATCAGAATTTGAAATTGGATACTACATCTGGTGAAGCATTGGAAAATGCTACTATGTACAAGAAAATTGTGGGAAGTCTTATATATCTCACAATTACAAGGCCTGATCTAAGTTATACTATTGGACTTGAAAGTCAATTTATGCAGGTTCCCAGGAAGCCACATTTGGATGCTCTGAGGCGCACTCTACGTTATGTGAGTGATACTTTGGATTATGCATTGTTTTATGAGGTTGGTGTAGATTTGCAGATTTATGGATACACCGATGCAGATTGGGCTGATAGCATTCCAGATAGAAGATCTACCAGTGGTTTTCTATTCTCACTTGGGAGTGCAGCTGTTACATGGAGCAGCAAGAAGCAACCCACTGTTGCTTTGTCGAGTATAGAGGCTGAGTATAGAGGTGCTGTGATGATCCAGGATGAAACGTACCAGTTTTTCGTTTCTCTGACATGTATAGTGGTCACCCCAGTATATGTCAGGGATACTTCATTGAGCTTCATTAGATTTATCTACCGAGAGTGATGGCACATTTGTTCCTTGCCAGCTCACTCATTCGCGGACATTAAGTTTTTCCTTATGTACTGATCTTTATATATTGCACTTGTTGTATTCTTGTTTTTAGGTCATTCTTGTACATTCCTTTTTATGTAATAGAAGAAGAAGAAGAAGAAGAAGAAGATCATTCATCCTTGACTCAATCTGTGTGTGTGTGCTTCTCCTTGAGAGTGAGAGTGTGTGTGAGCTCTGTTCCTTATCTCCTTCCTCGTGATGTACATTACATTACACCACGTTGGGGTGTGGTGTAGAGTTCAGAAGAAGTTGGTATAGAGCAGTGAATTATGGAAGGTATGTTAGATGATGATTTGTACTATGGATGTATGTATGCACCGTTTATCGAGTCTAATGTAATGGATGGAAGTGTACGCCAAACATTGTCGATTAATCAAGTGAGTTTATGCAATCACTTGAGCATAATGAGAAATCCTAGTATGAAGACCCAAGCGAACCTAGTTGGGAGCCAGAATACGCTAATGTCATGTATGGAAAACCTTACTCTAGACCCCAACCTAGACAAATAAGAACCCCCAACACCTAGAGGACCGTGCTATAGACGCCAAAGTGATCACGACATTCGTGATTGTCCTTTGCCTACACCTATGGAACCCTAATCAGTGACAATTCAAGGTTTTTGTCTCGATTGTGGGAAGGGGCCCCTCTTACGGGATTGTCCTAAGAACCCAAACAATGGGCCAAAAATCACTCCTATCAATGTGATTGGGCTAGTAGTAGATTCTATTGGAAGTGTGACTTCCACTGGCCTAGTGCAAATGGTCACAAGAGCTCAGGCATTACAGAAGAGCCAAGGATTAAGAGACAAAAAGAGCTATGAGGTTAGTGAGACTGAGAGCCTAACAAAGAAAAGACAAGAGCTTGGAAAGAAAGTCATGAACGAATGAAAAGAAAATGATCGAAGAGAATGAGTGAACTTCAAGAAAGTCTAAGAGAGATAAAGGCTAAGATAATTGAACTCACATCTCAACCGCACTCTCACACATCACCATCCCCACCATCCCCATCACCTTCTAATCCACCACCTTCTAGTCCACCTCATATAAACCCACCACTACATGGAACAGGATCAGTCTTAGCAGATCCCACTCCCAAAGACCTAGACATGATGCTTAGAGCATATCAGGCCAGAATCCAAGAAGGACCAAATGTAATAGAACATGAAAAGTGTTATCCTATAGCCGATCTAGAGACTGAACAAACCAAGCTTTGTGCTAAGATGGTGGAGTTGGCTCAGACCATGTTTGAAGCTAGTCACATCTTCAAATACTCTAGTTTAGCCAAAACTCAGTTACACTTTGATGCATTATTAGAAAGATTAGAAAGAATGATAGTTGAGTCAGGAAAGCAAGCTACATCACTCGTCAATAATACCAGAAGGGAAAGGATGGACCTCCCTCCAAACGATGCTTACGTGCCCAACTCCAATGAGTTAGGAACCTTTGCTTCTATAATCAATAATCACAAGAATTTTTGAGAGAAATTCAAGAAGAGAAATGGGCTAAAGAAAGTGAAAACCCTCCACACATTGAGCTTGTGGATGACCTGCATGATCAATTCCCACAAGATATTCCTTCTATTTATGGAGAACAAAAGGGCACCCAGTCTAGTGAGCGGTTGAATTTTGAGTCTAATTCCCTATAAGAACTACCTCATTTCACAGGACCATGGGAAGCAAAGTCTACCTATATGAGAGCACCCACGGTCATGGTAAGGAATGAAGATTCAATCATACCTAGGAATATAGAAGTCGTGAAGAAAACTAAAGTGCACTGCAAGCTCACTTTGGAGGAGCTACTCAAGGTTAAACTAGAATTGTGGAAATATGTAGCCAATCAAGTGCCATAAGTAGCCAAAACCCATTCCCATGTAGGATCTCAGAGAACAGTGCCAAAAATACCCTTGGACAAGATAGGAGACATGAGTGAAGGAGAAGAAGGAAACACATATCTTCCAATCCACTCATGAAGGTTACACAACCAAGGCTATTTTTGACTCAAGTGCACAATTGCTACCACTTCCCTATGGAAGCGTTGGGGCAAACCAGCACTAAGCCCAATGAGAATGAAATTGCAAATGGCCGATGGTCACATAGAGAGACCCTTAGGGTTGTTAAAAGGGATAACTCTCACCACTTGTGGTGTGGACTTTGAGCACACTTTTGCCATATGTGACTTTAGCAAAAACCAAGCCTATGAGATGATTTTGGGAAGACCATTCATGAGACAGTTGCAAGTAGTACAAGATTGGGGAACCAATTCGTTGTATTTGCAACATTTAGGCATGACCACCAAAGTCAACCTCTAGGATTACTCTCATAGAGATGTGCCCCCAATAGAATGGAACCTTATCCATAGAGCCACAGACGACACAGAGTTAGTGCACTCCATAGGATCAAGATCCTCATGGATGCATGAAGACACCCACTTATGGATGTGCAAAGTTGCAATGGAAGAAGAGAAAAGAGAAAATGCTAGAGAGTTAGGTGCAAAGGAAACTCATAGATCAATACACGACCCACCCTATGCACCCGTAGTATTTCTAGACGAAGAGTTTGAACCTCCTGGTTGGGTAGAAATTCTAGCCTCAATAGATGTAGCCATTAATGAAGAGCAATGGACACCACAATGCGATGAAGATGGCTATGCCATTTTAGTTTTCACCATAGAACCAATTATGTGTGATTCGATTATCGAAGAATGCGAGCCTAGCACGAAAGAACTAGAACAAGAAAGTGACCCAGATTTGGAGTCAATTATTATGGACCCTTTCTTTGCATCAGAAAAAGAATACCTATACAAAGTAGAAGCTCACCCTCAAGGACAAGAAGAGCACACCAATGGGTTGAGGGTAGCTACAAAGGTGACTACGAAGAATGAAGGCAAGAAAAGAAAGAAGAGAGAAGTCTCACCAGATGAGGATGAATCTTTGTTTGAGGCCCCTAAAAATTTGAAGTATGAGATAGAAGATAGAAAATTCATGATAAGGATGCCTAAACGTGAAGCACAAGCAGGAGAGGCCTATGATAACAAAGAGAAAACTAAGAAAATCATTGTGACCATAGAGGAAGGTGAAGAACGATGCATGTACATGGGACACCATCTGAATGAAGAAGAGGAAAGAGAGTTGATTGATTTATTACAAGAATACAAAGATGTGTTTACATGGATTTATAAGGACCTAAAAGGAGTAGACCCTGACATATGCTCACATACGATCCCCATGACATCAGAAGCCAAACCCTCTAAGTAGAAGCCATACACATATAACGACAAATACACCGCCAAGATCAAGGAAAAGATAGATCAATTGGCAGAAGCTGGATTTATCTATGAAATTGAGCATACTAAATGGGTTTCCCCCATTGTAGTAGTGCCCAAAAATAATGGGAAGTTATGTGTATGTGTTAACTTTAAGAAAGTTGATGCCACCACTATTAGAGATAGTTATCTGCTTCCTATCAATGAGCATCTCTTAGAAAGATTAGCAGGCAAGGAATTTTATAGCTTCCTTGATGGATTTTTTGGCTACAATCAAGTGGCCATTACCCCACCAACTACCTTTCAGAGGCTGATGTGTCATGTATTTAAAGAGTTCTTGTGTAAAAACTTGGAATTCTATCTTGATAATCTACGTGATCATTCCAACATTAGACAAACACACATACCTGAGCTTAGACAAATCTTTGACAAATGCAGAGAATATCAGGTCTACCTGAACCCAGAAAAGTGTGTTTTTATGGTCAAGCAAGGCAAGATTCTAGGACACATAGTGTTAAAGAACGGCATATCCACGGAGGAGAGAGTTAGATCTATTGCAAAGTTACCTAGGTCAAAGAATGTCAAGGAGCTACAAGCTTTCATGGGGCATTGTAGCTATTATCGACATTTCATTCACATGTATGCCATCATTGCAAAGCCTCTGTACTCTCTTTTCACTAACTTTGAGTGGACGGATGAATGTGAGAACTCCTTTAATGAGCTTAAACGACGATTGTGCTCAACACCAATCTTGACTATACTAGATTGGAACAAGCCCTTCCATGTTCATGTGGATGCATCCAATTATGCCATTGGGTGTGTACTAGCACAACCTACTAGTGAAGGTGACATGGATCTTCCCATTGCGTATGCCAGTAGACGATTGAATGGAGCTGAACAAAATTATACAACTACAGAAAGAGAAGGATTAGGATGGTGTATGTGGTTAAAAAGTTTAAAGATTATTTGCTTGTAAATAAGTTTAAATTTTTTATAGACCATCAAGCACTATTATACCTAGTGAAAAAACCTTGCAATACTAGTAGATTAGTAAGATGGTTTCTATTACTAATGGAGTATGACTTTGAAGTTGTGGTTAGGAAAGGTAGGACTCACCGTCAGGTGGATCGCCTTTCTATACTAACTTCAGGAGAGTCCCCTCAAGGAGTATCAGATGACCTTCCTGATGCTTATTTGTTCAACCTAGAAGTCGTGCCTGAATGGGCTAAGACTATAGTGCCTATTCTCACCTTGGGACCTAAACTTCTTGTATTGAGGGCCAAAGATAAAGAAGTGGCGAGATCTTAAAAATACCACATATTAGCAGGCAACATGTATAAGCACACCAATCAAGGCATATTGGCTTGCTATGTAGAAGAAGATGAGGCATGCAAAGTGGTTGCAAATAGCACATGTAGGTGCACTGTAGTAACATCACTCCAAACATAGAACACTACAAGCTCTACAAAGTTTAGGGGTATATTGGACAACAATGGAAGCAGATGTCCATAAGTTATGCAAGGAATGCCCAGTCTGTCATATTAGACCACCTATAGAACATGCTACTCTATATCAAGTGTCGTTAGTACCAGATTGGAGATGAACCCTTGGTAGACTTTTTGAGGACCAAAACATTCCCTCAAGAAATGACATTGGCCAGCCAATGGAGTTTAGAGCAAGAAGCACTAGATTACACACTCATGGGTGATAATCTATACAAACAAGGAAGAGATGGATATCTTAGATTGTGTGTTCATGAGAGTGAATACCTCAAGATATTAGAGAGTGCTCACCAAGGAGTAGTAGGAGGACACTTTGGACAAGATAGGGTGATCAAGGCAATATTATTTTGAGGTCTTTGGTGGCCAACACTTCACATGGATGCACATACCTATGTGAAGAGGCGTGATATTTGTCAGTGAACTCAATACCTTATACATAAAGATGAGATGCCACTAAAACCCATGATGGGAGGATGTGCATTCTCTAAGTGGGGAATAGACATTGTCGGTCCTATTAATCCCCCAGCCAAGAGTTCACATGCTGAATACATTATTGTTGCCATCAATTATCTGACTAAATGGGTAGAGGTGAAGGCCACAACAAAGAATGATGCTCAAACGATAGCTGCTAAGTTCTTATTCAAGAATGTATTCACAAGATAAGGGCTACCAATCTAGCTAGTAAGTGATAGAGGCACGAACTTTTTAAACGAACTCATTCGAAAGCTTCTCCAAGAATTCTTGGTGGTACATAAGAAATCTGCTCCCTATCACCCACAAGCCAATGACCATGCCAAAAGCACGAACACGATACTTTGTAATGTGCTCATTAAATTGGTTAATAATAAGCGTTCTGATTGGGACAAACAAGTACACCATGTTGTTTGGGCATATCGAGTTGCCTATAAGATGGTTCTCCAATCCACAGCCTTTCAGATGGTATTTGGCCAAAATGCAATGCTACCATTAGACTTCTTGATACCTACATTGAAAGTAGGACAAGAGCATCAATGGACTGGCCATGAGCTCTCGTCTAGAATCTTTGATCTAGAATGCTTAGGTGAAACAAGATTGAGAGCAGCAACAAGAATTTATGCAGCCAAGAAAAGACAAAAAACATACTTCGATGCTCATGTGAAAGATAAGGGCTTGAATGCGGGAGACTTAGTCTTGGTCTACACCTTGAAAGTTGGAGAAGCGAGGCTATGGACCTATGATCATCAACAAGATCTCGACAAGTGGAGTAGTTCAATTAGCTACCCTAGAAGGCGACATCCTACCTAATTACATCAGTGGATGCAGAGTCAAATTATATCAAGAACCTCTGTTGGGGGATTCTTTGACAAGAAGGAGTTTGAGGGTTTGTAGGAGAAAATGGAAGGACCAAAAGAGAAAATACACCGTGGAAGTCTCTGCCTTCGATTGATTACAGTAAGAAAATTACAATGTTTGAAATACAAGATACACCAATACCTCTGTGCACAATCCGCAGAGTGCCCAATTACAAAATGTCCAATATCCCAATGTCCTATTGCTGCCGACCTCCTCTGCAACAAACCTCCACCTGCTTCAAGCTTCTCCTTGTGCACACCTTGCACCAAGCTTCCACAAAGGGGGAGGAGTGAATACCTGCTGTCGGCAAGCGTACACTGCCAAAGGACCTTGAGATATTTGGGGGAACTATAGCTTAGCACTTCTCTGCACCACAATCCTTGGTCACTCTCTATGCACCTTGCACTTCCACCTCTGCGCGACGTACTCTGGTGTCTCTTGCACTTCCCTCTCTTGCTCCACTTAGCCTATGCTCTCTTGCTTACTCTAACCTTGGTCCAAGAATGGTTCTTCCTTGATTTTAGTGTGCCGATCACGTACGCTCCTAACTGCAAGTGAATCTTGGTGCTCACTTTGATGTCCCAAGATTGCTCTCACAAGTGGCAGCCAACTACTCACTGTTTTGTCCTGTAGTGACTTTAGTCTAAAACCAAAAATTTTAATGGGGGGCCATACTTTCACCTGTGCGTACACTTTGCCGCTTCACATGCCTTCACATTTCCTTTTAATTCTTCACTTTTGCACATAAGGGGGGTTCACCTGAACCTTCCAAAACACTTTAAAACACACTTTGAACCTTAGGGAAATTAGAGAAAGTACCTCTGCAACCTGCAACCTATTTTCTCCAATTTACCCTTTGTGGACCATTCATTGTGCACTACCTGTGCACTTTGACACCTGCACTTACGCACTTCGACTTTGCACCTGTTGACTTTGACCTTGACCTTGTTGACTTTGACCAGTTGACTTTGACCTTTGACTTTGACTGCAAGTAACTTTGACCACATGACTTTCATGGGCTCAACAGTTGCCCACCACCTAATGCGCTCTCCGTCCCGGAGAGCCATAGCCAAAACTCTGAGCATACAGGCATCTGGAAAATAGGACTGCAAAAACTAGAGGAGGACATCTGAGCAGCAACCAAAGCACCAAGAGTACTGAGCTAGTGGGGGAGGGGAAAGGTGGGGAAAAAAAAGGGGGGGGGGTTGGGGGAAATGATGAGGAGTGGAGGGGTGGGTGAAATGATGGGGAGTGGAGGGGAAAATGAAAGAGACCAACCAGTACACAGTCATAGGAAGAAAACGAACAATAATAGACCCGAGAGTGCACAAGGAACACACCATGAATACGGAACCAGAATCGCATGTAAAAGCAGAAAGGAACAGTGAAACAACTGTCCATGATAAGTACATGAAGTGGCCAGAAGCCAATGATGGGCAATATATCCAAAAGATAAGTATATGCATCCGACACGAAGCCTCAACAACAAAAAGAGGCGAGGATAAAGCGAATGAACTAGGGAAACCGAAGCGTGTAGAACTCCTAGAAGTAGGCGAGAGAGATGGAACATCTAACTAAGGCGCCGGCGGAGAAGGCGGCCTCTCCCCAGGTGGAACGTCGTCCCGAGGAAGAGGTAAGTCGGGTGAGGCGGGAGGGATGATGGCTGCCTCCTCAGTCCAAGCAGCAATCCGGCTCCTGTAGCAGCGGAGATGATCGCGCTCAGCGTCGGACCAAGCGACACGCAGGGCTATCACAAATGCCTAGGGCCGCACGCTGGCTGATCTCCATAAGAGCTCGAGTCGCCGCATCAGCCTCATCTCTGTAGCGGTCGCGGTCCTGCTGCATGGCCCGCAATGCCTCGCGCGACGTCTGCCACTGAGCCGCTGCAGCCGCGCGAATACGATCGATCGTCTGAGCATACTGCTGGTGAAGCGCAGCCGTCGCGGATACAGAATCCAGAGAGAGACGGGCAGCATCGGCCCCATCGCTCGCTACGATACTCGCATCTCGAAGTAGGCCCAAGAAAGGTGGATCATCGTCTAGGCTGGCAGGGATGGAAGGCTGCGATGTGGGAGGTGGGGGTGGTGGTGCCGGAATAGGCTGAGGAAAAATGGGAGATGCTGGAGGCGAGTGATGCGGATGGGAGGTGGAGGCAGACTCAACAGAGATGGCAGGAGATGGGGGGGGCTGGGAGGCACCTGCCGGGGGGGGTGACGGGATGGGTGAGGCAGGGACGGGGGTGGGAAAGGAATCTATCAGCCGGGTACGGACTCTCCGAGCGGGAGGAGGAGGGGATGCTGTCCTTGAAGGGGGTGGCGGAGGATGGGCGTGGGGAGATTGGGCAATGGAATGTGTAAGATGAGGGGGGTCAATACAATGGCTAGATGCTATGGTGCGTGTACCAGGCAGATGGAAAAGCCAAGCTAAGACGGGGGCGGAATAAACAGAAAAGGAACGAGTGCCGCGATGGAGGCCATCATGGAAACGTCGAGAACGAAGGAGAAATGACTGGAACATGAGTGTTCCATAGGGAAAGGGTCGGCCATGTAAAAAACAGAAAAGCGGGTCGGCTATATGGATATCATGCAAGGGAAGTTCCGCGGATGGACTACGAAATAAAAAGAAGAAAATGAACGAGTGTAGAACGGCGAGCTGGTAGTGAGTGGGGATGGCATCCACGCCATATAAAGATAAGCAGAAAGCGATGGTATCGTCTCGAGATAACCCCGAGTAGAGGGTCTGAGGAGTATGAAACGAAGTGAGGCTCGAACCTATACCCGCAGCGACGACCGCAGGGGTGAGTGAGCCGGAAGGAAAATGAGGGAAATCAAGCAGCGCCGTGCGAATGTCGGACCCCTCTGCCTCGGATAAGAGTAGGGAGGCCAGGCGCCACAGACCAGCCTGACGTAGGCAACCCTCTGGAAGGAGATCTATGAGCGGAATGGGAGGCAAAGCTAAATGCAATCGGAGGGACATGGTCGAAGATGGGTCTCTATGGTCAACTATGGAGGACGACGGGGGACGGGGAACGGGTGAGGTGGAATGACTACCTGAGCTGCGAGCGGGGTGTCCACTAGACCCATCGGATTGTGTCGGCACTGATATGTGGGGTGCGGTAACGGGAAGGTGGTGACCAGGGGGAAGAGAGCCGGGACTATATATCGAGGAACCTGAAAGGGATACGCACGGAAGTGAACCCGCGAAGGGCTGGCTACCAGGTAGATGGATAGGGGTGGAAGGTGTGACAGGGCGTGGGACTGGTGCGCGAGGTACTGGGTGTGCAATGGGGGGAAGGGGTGCCCTAGGGGCAGGAGAAAGGATAGGGACAGGGACGGGCGGGCTGGGGGCTAGGGGGGCAGATAGGGATGTGGCCCTAGGGAGAAGGGGGCCTACCTCAGGATGGAGAGTACCGAGAGCCAAGGCCGAAGGGGCAAATTCTGAGTATGCCTCAGTAGCCAGTGATGAATCCTGCTGAGGAACGGAAGACGCCATATGTGCAGACGAAAACGCTGTCACAAAGTGCTGCAACCATATGCAACCACAGAGAACAAGGGCTTAAAACGACAACTCTAGAGGGAATCGGAAAAAACTCTAGAAAAAACACTATAATTGAGAACGGAGGACCCAAAATTTGGATCCGGCACACTGAATTACCCTAAAAATGACTGTAAAAACAATAAAAACACAGAGGTATAATAATAAAAATTAAATAAACAAAGAAAAAAAAAAGAAAGCTATACAAAAAAACAAATAGAAAAGAAAAAGAAAAAGAAAGAAAAGAAATAAATAAAGAAGTAAGTAAAAAAGAAGTAAAATAAAAAATTAAAAATAAAAAAATAAAAAATAAAGAATAAAAAAAATAATTGAAAAAAACAAGAAAGAAATAAATAAATACCTGGATGTCGCAGGCTGCCGGGTGAGGCGAAAAGAAAAATTGGAGGGCCTTTATATAGGGGGTGGGGGGGGGGGGGGGGGGGGGGGGGGGGGGGGGGGGGGGGGGGGGGGGGGGGGGGGGGGGGGGGGGGGGGGGGGGGGGGGGGGGGGGGGGGGGGGGGGGGGGGGGGGGGGGGGGGGGGGGGGGGGGGGGGGGGGGGGGGGGGGGGGGGGGGGGGGGGGGGGGGGGGGGGGGGGGGGGGGGGGGGGGGGGGGGGGGGGGGGGGGGGGGGGGGGGGGGGGGGGGGGGGGGGGGGGGGGGGGGGGGGGGGGGGGGAGGGGGGGAGGGGGGTGGAGGGGGGGGGGGGGGGGGGGGGGGGGGGGGGGGGGGGGGGAGGGGGGGGGGGGGGGGGGGGGAGGGGGGGGGGGGGGGGGGGGGGGGGGGGGGGGGGGGGGGGGGGGGGGGGGGGGGGGGGGGGGGGGGGGGGGGGGGGGGGGGGGGGGGGGGGGGGGGGGGGGGGGGGGGGGGGGGGGGGGGGGGGGGGGGGGGGGGGGGGGGGGGGGGGGGGGGGGGGGGGGGGGGGGGGGGGGGGGGGGGGGGGGGGGGGGGGGGGGGGGAGGGGGGGGGGGGGGGGGGGGGGGGGGGGGGGGGGGGGGGGGGGGGGGGGGGGGTGGGCGGGGGGGGGGGGGGGGGGGGGGGGGGGGGGAGGGGGGGGGGGGGGGGGGAGGGGGGGGGGGGGGGGGGGGGGGGGGAGGGGGGGGGGGGGGGGGGGGGGGGGGGGGGGGGGGGGGGGGGGGGGGGGGGGGGGGGGGGGGGGGGGGGGGGGGGGGGGGGGGGGGGGGGGGGGGGGGGGGGGGGGGGGGGGGGGGGGGGGGGGGGGGGGGGGGGGGGGGGGGGGGGGGGGGGGGGGGGGGGGGGGGGGGGGGGGGGGGGGGGGGGGGGGGGGGGGGGGGGGGGGGGGGGGGGGGGGGGGGGGGGGGGGGGGGGGGGGGGGGGGGGGGGGGGGGGGGGGGGGGGGGGGGGGGGGGGGGGGGGGGGGGGGGGGGGGGGGGGGGGGGGGGGGGGGGGGGGGGGGGGGGGGGGGGGGGGGGGGGGGGGGGGGGGGGGGGGGGGGGGGGGGGGGGGGGGGGGGGGGGGGGGGGGGGGGGGGGGGGGGGGGGGGGGGGGGGGGGGGGGGGGGGGGGGGGGGGGGGGGGGGGGGGGGGGGGGGGGGGGGGGGGGGGGGGGGGGGGGGGGGGGGGGGGGGGGGGGGGGGGGGGGGGGGGGGGGGGGGGGGGGGG
>MU264447.1:0-26614 GCA_020310875.1 Ceratopteris richardii
CCCCCCCCCCCCCCCCCCCCCCCCCCCCCCCCCCCCCCCCCCCCCCCCCCCCCCCCCCCCCCCCCCCCCCCCCCCCCCCCCCCCCCCCCCCCCCCCCCCCCCCCCCCCCCCCCCCCCCCCCCCCCCCCCCCCCCCCCCCGGCTTTTTCTTTTCTCTTCCCCCTTTTTCTTCTCTCTCTCTGTTTTTCCCTCTTTTACAAAAAAGGCTCTACACGTGTGTGGCGCATGTGCACATACACTTCCATACGCATATACGTGCATGCCCCCACCCACCCACCTGTGGGCGAATATATGCACTTGTGTGTGACTGTGCGAACACTAACAGATGCATGCCTGCACACATGTGCTTTGAAACATGGATGTACACAAACACAGGTTCACATCCAAGCATGTGGGTGTTCACACATGCATATATGCAATATACACATTCATCCACCTACGTGTCAGTATGTACTACACAGTTGCAGGAAGGTATTTTACAGTAAGTTTTTCCTTGAAGAGTGAAGTTTGTAGTGAAAATCACATGTTCATACATGCGAACTCATCTGCCTATGTGCACGTCTTTGTACAGACATGCAACACAATATGATACTCAAATATACAGATGCACACATCTGGCACTAAGTATATATGCACACGCAAGTATACAGGGAAGGATATTGACAGTGATGGTCTTTATTCATGTTCGTTGGAAGCTATGTTGTGCTTCTACTTGTGTCTTTGCTTGTTTGCCCTATTCATACTCGAGTTTTAGAAGAAATTTCAGGTGGTGCTTCAGTAATCACTCTAAATTCATAGGGATGGTTGCCTTAGGCATCCCTAAGAAGCATATAATTTTTGAACTTCAGTAGATTGGGAAGATGATGGTCGTAGACGGGTTATAGTGAATCTTGGTTCAAGAGTTTCCTTTTTGTATACGTGACGACATTGATGTTATCAGGTACAATCGATTGAGCATTCTTGCTGCAGGGAATGGCTTAAACATTATTTCAAAGATTGAGCTCAGTTGTTGAACCCTTTTTTTTCTGGTACATTAACTGTTATAGGAAATCAGGATATATCGAAACGTTAATTGGTATATGGAATCAGGCATTTATCAGTGGTTTTAAAAGCCCTATTATTTTTTACAGAAATCAGTGAAATAAGCAACGATTTTTGTTAGCCATTTTAAGCCTCAAATAAGTGAATTTGAATAAATAAAGTCTGTTGGAAATCAATGTCACATTAGTCCAAAATCCTATTAGGGCAGAAACCCTAATTTTGGTACTTAGTCATTTTTGGCACAAAATTTGGGTAAAATTTTTATGATCCTATCTTGTATAGCTTGAAGAGAGCTTTCTAATGGTATAGAACATTCAGTCATCAGAGATCAGATTTGGGAAGAAAACCCTAATCCTAATTTTTTTTGCTGATTTAGGGTTTTTACCTCATTTGATAGCTCTCAGCTTGGAGGTCATAAAAATGTTTTCAGATCATTAATCAGGTGATCTGACATGTGAAAAAGCAAGCCAGAAGCACTTTTTAATGAATAAATTAAAATAAAGCAAAAGCAGTTAAAATAGCGATGAGTTTGCTAAAAACCAACAATCAGCTTTTCAGATAAGTTTTTTCGCAAAAACTCACGTATGTGCTTTATTTGATCGCTAGAATTTATGGAGCCTATATAAAGAGGCTTATAGTCACTATTTGGAACATCCCAACGCAAGCAAACACTAGCTTAGGCCTCTATTTGAGGAGGTGGTGCTCTAACACTCATGGGGCAGCCATGGTGCACTTTGTGAAGCTATGGAGCTATGTTTAGCAGAAGCCTTGAAGTTCTTCTTGGAGAAGAGTGTGCTCACTCTTGCTTATGGAGAAGACTTACCTATCAATAGCTTGGTGGTTTGGATCATCCATCTACATGATGTATTTGAAGATTATCTTCTACATGAAGATTATGGAGTACTTCAAAGACATTGGATGGAGCTTAACATAAGATTGCATCGGATGTTAACTATTCAGGTACATATTCTCTTTATGCACACAGGTACTACTTGGAGCTTATGGAGGCAGTGGCATTCATATCTAGAGGAGTCTTATTCGGCATACGTAAAGAAGAATCAATACATACATGCTACATGTATTCACATGAGGTGTTAGAGAAGGTGTTTACATATGAGTATGTTGATTTCTGTCAGCAACATGTTAGCATTCTATGCTAATTCTGTAAGTATGTAATCTATCACACACACATCTGATTTAGGGTCTTCCATAGCCCAAAATGAGATTAGGGTTTGTTGAATATCAGTTTCAAACTGATATTTCCTCTTTGTCACTCGTATACACTCTTCTACAACCTATCAGGTCATATATCTCATACATATTCACATTTCAGTCCCTACATCTGAATATTCTTGTAAATTTTGGACATACACTCTTCCATCTATTTTCGTTCACATAGAGTGGTTGAGGTTTTGACTCCCACAATGTAATTTGACATTTATATATATATGATAGTGCGAGTAAGCAATGACTTACGTAGCACTTTGAACATGTTGTCTAATTTCTCTATCTTTGTCTCATCATTGTATGATTAAGTGTTGTATACTCATGTTTGTCAATTTTGGAAGAAGCTGGAATCTTTGTTGTAGATCTTGGACTTATAGGACTTGTGGAATTTGTTATGGGTCTACCTAATTTCCAATATTTGGTATCAGAGCACCTAGACTACCAACATATGATTTCAGAGCATCTTCTAACGTTTGACATATGACATACACAATTAATCTAGATAAGTAGAGATTTGGAATTCGACAATTCAATCACATGTTTATTTATCAGTGTGGAGTTTGAAGTTGATGATATGTTAGTAGCCAAATACTTTTGGAAGAGTAAAGTTACTTTACAAAAGTATTGCATGAAGACCAAGACTTGATGAAGAGAAGGCTACTTCAAATTCAAGGAAAAACAATGGTTTGGAGGAGATGAAGGAACCATATCAACATCAAATCACAGGTATTAGTTTCTACTATCAGATTATCATTTGCAGGTCATATCTTAGAAGCGAAGTTATGAAGACATATGAAGGATACAAGAAGTGCCTTTAAACACTTTCATTACTTTGAAAGTTAAAGCATTAGCTACATCAAAACATGTATCTAGAGGTTGTTATGACAGTTTTGATATATCTCTTTCATGGTAAGAAAGCTCATCTAAGAAGATAAATTTGGAGTTTAGATCAGTTTTGTTTTCAACCAATACATCAAAACATGTATCTAGAGGTTGTTATGACAGTTTTGATAGATCTCTTTCATGCTAAGAAAGCTCATCTAGGAAGATAAATTTGGAGTTTAGATCAGTTTTGTTTTCAACCAATACAAAGCTGGAAGTTTTTTGATCAGATTTTGTACTTGGAGAGGTAAATCAACATTCAACCAACTCAAAGAAAAGATTGGTGAATTCAGTCATATTAGTCATATTTGAAACAGAGTTTTGATTCAGCATATGAGGAGATGATAAAACATGATTCTATGTTCACTTCCATTTATATATCATGTTTGTTTTGTCTCTTACTCTTAGCACTAGAGGAAGAGAAAAGTTCATTTGAAGAAGTTAAATAGTGTTTGCTACTTCAAGATGAAGAGAATAAAGATATGGAAGAGAAGTTTGAAGATGTTAACATCATCATGTGGAAGAAAGATGTAGAAGAAGAAAGTCCAGCAATTCCAAAGGGAAAGTAAGACTTCTTTTTACTCTTATATTTTCCATATACTTTTTCTACTTTTATCCTCTACATTCAAAGACAAGTCTATGAGAACATCTTGTGTGAAAAAAAGTTTAAAGAAGAAGCGGTTTCTTGTTTGTCATTATACTTGGCCATGTTTTAGTAGGTTTTGACAAAGAATTGCATTGAGAGAAAGAAAAGCAGCAGATATCGAAAACAACTTATATGTTATGACTCATACGTATGAGTTATGTTTTAGTTGAAGATTTTTGAGTAGGCAACTTATATGTTCCCTCAAAGAATTCTTGGAGTGTCAATTTAGAGCTACTTAGTATATGACAAGCTACAGAGAAGTATATTTCTTCTTTACCTAACTGTTGAGGTAAAAGAGTATTTGTAGCAGATGTTGGAGATCTGGAGTGAGGATGAAAACTCAAAACATTTAGTATATTAAAAAAATTTAGAGTTTTTCAAGATGAAAATTCAAAAAAGTCAGTATTTTCAAAATTTTAGTATTTTTCAAAAAATTTAGAATTTTAGTGTTTTTAGAAAATTTAAAATTTTAATATTTTGAGTAAAATTTAGAAAAATTCAGACTTTTTATGTACCAGTCAGTTGGAGAATCTACTTTTTATGTTTGTCTTGATTTTTGGATACATGTTTATATTCAAAAAGATGTTCCACCAGATCCTATCACTTGGTTGAGAAAGTGGATATAGCAAAAAGAAAGTCAAGCAGATATTATCACATTTCACCCGGGAAGAATATGAAGATATGAAGTATCAACTTGTAGCTTTTGGAGCTCTCAAGGTGAGAGTTTGTCCACTTATGTCCGAGTAGAAGTTGTAGAATTTGGGAAGGATCTAATTGAAGAAAAGTTTTACAACTTTATATAAGAATCATGGACACTTAAAGACATTTAGGTAGCAAATCAAACATTCAGTCATGAAGGTTTGATAAGAGCATATTCTACACAGGTATTTTGTTGAAGAGATCATAGATCTTGTATGATCTTGAAGATTTTGAGTATTTTTGAGTTAGATGTCTATCCTTTGTTTATAAAGTTCTTAGCATTGGAAAAAGTAAGTCAAAGATTCAGATTAGTGTTGCACAAAAATGGAAGAAGATACTTATTATGTTGCAGAAGATTATGAATCCTAAAGTGCTTTCAACAAAGGTTTTTGATGTAATAGATTAGCTAACCTTATTCTATATTATGGAAAGATGAGGAGTGATAATGGAAGCTATTAGTAACTACAGTGCTAATAAAAAGGGTTCAGATTTTTTGTTTCAGACACATATATTAATAATAAGGAAGCAATGCTAAATCATTGAAGATCAGATTTTTTGAAAAGAAGGAAGACATTCCAGATTTCATAAGATCTTATATATTTTGAAGAAGTTTGGATACTAGTGTTAAATCATGTAGGGGGGTGATGAAACATGAAGACTTATTTTCAGCCATATATGAAAGAATGCAGAGTCCTATATTTCCTTTGTTAGTTTCTCTTTATGTTCCAACTTTTGAAGAAGAAGGAGAATGTTTGGAGAAAGTTCCTATGGGTGTTCCTGTTCAGGAGAAAGTTCTAGAGTTCTATTACAGAGAAACTTGATAAGGTATGTTACTTATGAGATGCGCACATGTATGTTTATACCAGATTCTGAAGGAAAGAGGTATACAGATAGAACAAGGATGAAGACAAGTTGCCATCATAATTATGAAATTTTGGTGAGACTCTCATGAGTTGAGTCGAGTACAGTCAAAGATGAACTAGCTAGTGTTCATAATACACTAAGTTGTGAGTTGTCAGTCACAAGTCCCACGCTAAATTAAGTTTTGATTTTCTTTAGTGTATCTACATGACACAGCAAAAATACATTGAGAAACCTTTCGTAAGATAAATGCAAATATATGGATCCTACTGTATGTACATGTTTAAGAAGATAAGAGATGGTAGATTTAGAGTCAATTCATGCTACATATGTTGTCAAGAAGTAGTTGCTTGATATATGCTAACATTATTGGATATCTAGTTTGCATATTTTCTCAAGTATTATGATTCATATTCAACAAATTCAAAATTTTTGAAGTTTGAAGAACTTCAAATCTAGTTTTGAAGAAGACTTTTGAAGATAAAGTTTGAAGGTCAATCTTGAAGGACAAATTTAAAACTTATGTCAGTTTGCAGATGAATGAAGTTGCATATCTAGTTCAGTTTGTACCAATATGATATTGCAGGGGGGTTGTTGGAAATCAATGTCACATCAGTCCAAAATCCTATTAGGGCAGAAACCTTAATTTTGGTACTTAGTCATTTTTGGCACAAAATTTGGGTAAAATTTTTATGATCCTATCTTGTAGAGCTTGAGGAGAGCTTTCTACTGGTATAGAACATTCAGTCATCAGAGATCAGATTTGGGAGAAAATCTTAATCCTAATTTTTTGTTGATTTAGGGTTTTTACCTCATTTGATAGCTCTAAGCTTGGAGGTCATAAAAATGTTTTCAGATCATTCATCAGGTGATCAGACATGTGAAAAAGCAAGCCAGAAGCACTTTCTAATGAATAAATTAATAAGGTTTTTCGTAGAAACTCATGTATGTGCTTTATTTGATTGCTAGAATTCATGGAGCCTATATAATGAGGCTTGTAATCACTATTTGGAACATCCCAATGCAAGCTAATGCTAGCTTAGGCCTCTATTTGAGGAGGTGGTGCACTTTGTGAAGCTATGGAGCTATGTTGAGCATTATCTTTGAAGTTCTTCTTGGAGAAGAGTGTGCTCACACTCTTGCTTATGGAGAAGACTTACCTATCAACAACTTGGTGGTTTGGATCATCCATCTACATGATGTATTTGAAGATTGTCTTCTACATGAAGATTATGGAGTACTTCAAAGAGATTGAATGGAGCTTAACATAAGATTGCATCTTATGTTAACTATTCAGGTACATATTATCTTTATGCACACGGGTACTACTTGGAGCTTATGGAGGTAGTGGCATCCATATCTAGAGGAGTCCTATTCGACATACATAAAGAAGAATCAGTACGTGCATGCTACATGCATTCAGATGAGGTATTAGAGAAGGTGTTTACATACGAGTATGTGGATTTCTGTCAGCAATGTGTTAGCATTCTATGCTAATTGTGTAAGTATGTGATCTATCACACACACATCTGATTTAGGATCTTCCATAGCCTAAAATTAGATTGGAGTGTATTGAATATCAATTTCAAACTAATCTTTTCTCTTTTTGTCACTCATATATACTCTTCTACAACCTATTAGGTCATACATCTCATACATATAGAGATTTTTGTCTCTACATCTGAATATTCTTGTAAATTGTGGACATATACTCTTCCATCTATTTCCGTTCACATAGAGTGGTTGAGGTTTTGACTCCTACGTTGTTATTTGACATTTGTATATATGATAGTGTGAGTAAGCGGTGGCTTACATAGCACTTTGAACATGTTGTCTAATCTCTCTCCATCTTTGTCTCATCATTGTATGATTAAGTGTTGTATGCTCATGTTTGTCAATTTTGGAAGAAACTGGAATGTGTGGTGTAGATCTTGAACCTATGGGACTTGTGGAATTGTTATGGGCCTACCTAATTTTCAACAAAGTCAAGATGGTTTTGCCATTGGATTTGAGCATGTGGTATGTAGTTGGCGTTAGGGTTGCACCATGGCAGATGATATGGAGACAAATGGGATTGGTTGCCTGTTTGAGCTAGTAAGATTTTTTATTGTAAGGGAGTATGCCGTTACCTTTTGGGACCCACATGAGTGACATGGTTGCCAAGCGTATCGTTGATTTATCTTGTATTGTTTATTCTGTAATTCTAGCAAAGGGTAGTTTTTAGCTTAAACTATCTTTTGAAAGTATGATGAAAATGATATCTATTTTTATGTATGTATGTATGCTATGAAGAGAAAGAGAATAAGCATACTTATTTCAATTGTACTAATGCATAAATATGAGAATGGAATTACAGGATGTACAATAAACCTTGAATTATAGAACCAAGGCAAAATGGAACTCAACTTGATCTTTATTTCAAATGCTTCTGAACAAGAATTTTGGTGAAATTCAGTTTATAAAACTTTTCAAAATTTAGGAACTCAAATGTGTTCGACAAGGAGAAAAATAGATTATCTTGGGTCATAATCGTATTTCAATCACAATTCTAAAGCATTTTGAAGAAACCACACTTTTTTCTAGTTTGAAATGAAAAATTCAGGAGTGTTATTCCTTAACCTTAATGAAGTAATAGTTGTGCTTGCCAGCAAGGGTTGGAGAATGATAGGGAATTGTATGGCTGCCTTTTTATGCAACATGTTTGTACAATCTTTCTTGAATTCATTTCGAAGGATGCCATATCATACGAGATGCAATTTTGCATGAGCAAGAAAAGATTGTCAAGGAAAGTAATGATAGGGGTTGACATTTGTATCTTGAAAAGTATGCTCTGTTGTCAAATGAGAGAAAACTTTGATCAAGATACATATGGACGAATTTTATGATGGATTTGATTGTGAATCTTTCTATCATTTGAATAAGACAATTTTAGAAAAGGTCATATAATGTATGATGCATGAACTTTAAAGGAAAGTCTCATTTCCTGTTTGTGTCATCTTAAGACATTTGAAGGGTGGGGTTAAGGCCATGCTTGAACACTTGTAATGTTAGTGCATTGTAGATAAATCACAAGGAAACTTATCACAATTGTTGTGATATGATTTAACTAGATTTTTTGTTCCA
Source organism: Ceratopteris richardii (assembly GCA_020310875.1). Taxonomy (NCBI): domain Eukaryota; kingdom Viridiplantae; phylum Streptophyta; class Polypodiopsida; order Polypodiales; family Pteridaceae; genus Ceratopteris; species Ceratopteris richardii. The sequence goes on from MU264447.1 coordinate 8,479, forward strand.
AAGTGGGCATGAAGATATGAAATTGGACGAAGAAACATGGATCAACTCATGTGAAGGTGAGTAAAAATGAATTGAATTCTTGTTAGGCATGCATTTGGGGTTGGATGCAATGTTCAATAAAGATGAACCCATTCACAAGATAAAAAAGGAAGGTGTTTCTTATATGGAATGCTTGGAAACACACAAAATCATTCCTAGTTTTTGAAACTCTTGTATGATGGATATGAAATTGGACGAAGAAACATGGATTAGCTCATGTGAAGGTGAGTAATTAATTGAATTTCGATAATCAAATTCTAATTAGTGGGACTTTTCATGATAAAATAATGATATTTAGTATGGTGTTTCTTGATATTTTTAGGCATACATCTGGGGTTGAATGCAATGCTCAACAAAGATGAACCCATTCACAAGATAAAAAAGGAAGGTGTTTCTTATATGGAATGCTTGGAAACACACAAAATCATTCCTAGTTTTTGAAACTCTTGCATGATGATCTCCTTTTTGGGTATAAAGACTTGCACACAAGGATATAAAATATACAAAGACTAGAGAATGTAGACAAAACATTGTAGGCATATGTTCCATGGGTTTCACAATGTGTAATCTAGCTATGATTTTTGGTGCTGACCAAATTTTGTATATCTTGTGTGGTCATTTGAGCTTTCACACACCAATGGTAATAAAAATCTTCAATTAAAGGCTTAATAGTCTTTGAAGCTCTCCTATGGTAGAGTCTTTATCTAAGCATACACAACATCAAGGAAAATATGGTAAATGGTTAGGGAAATTCCAAACTAAGTGATATCACATCTTAATATGTTTTTTCTTTACATGATCTACATAATGCAATGACATTTAGGTATGCCCATGTCACAATCCAATTTTGGAGTGCCACATTGTACATGCCTGATTAGTTCTGTTATATTTTGTTTTATGGTAGAAAGAATTGTAGATTGTTTAAGTTGGAATCCCTAAGCTCTATGGTCAGTTTGTACTACCTCGTGAGCTCTTAGCATTCTTTTTGAGAGCTTCTCATCCCAAAATAAAAAATTCTCTCAGGCTTTTGATGTGCGAACTTATTTGTTTTGTCACAACCATTTGAGGGTTTGATGTTCCAAAGGACTTAGTGGTTCTTTATGCATGCTTGGGAAGCTCAAGAAGTGTACTAAGCATCTCAAAATTTATCTTGACTTGTGTTGAACAAGTTTTTGCCAATACTCACTCATCTTTATCAACATTCCATCACCTCTTTACAGTGGTATTAGAGCAAAGCTAAAGACTAAGCATCATGGGTGATGGATTCCCCTCATCCATTGACAAATTGGATCGAGGTAATTACTCCGCATGGTCACCTAGAATGGAGGCCTGTCTACAAGGTAGGAACCTATTGGGCTACATATCTAGAGGTGAGATGATGCCAATACTCGGAAGTAAGGGCCAACCAACACAAGAGGAACAAGAAAGGTTGGATGCATGGTGCTCAAGGGATGCTTTGGCAAGGCCATACATTTTCAACTCTATCTTCAATTTTTTACACCTTTACCTTAAGAACTGTAAGACATCTCAAGAGACATGGAATTCTTCCAAAACATTCTTCTCATCAAGCACGAAGGCAAGGAAGAATCAACTATGGATCGAGTTTACAACACTCCAGAAGATGCCCAAGCAAAGTGTGACTGATTTTATCACCAAGATGGACATTGTATATCCACTTGGAAGCATTGGAGAGGTCATTGATGAAGAGAAAATTGTGAGGTAGGTCATTAATGGGATCAAAGCTAATGAGAAATGGGAAGTCTTCACCACAACTATGGACCTCTACATGGACATGCAAGTACTTGGTTTCAACATGATCAATCTCATGAAGATTCACGTCTTCTTATGAATATGGCTATGAATGATGGTAAGTCTAATGAGCATGTATTTTATATAGACTCAAGATGCTCAAGTCATGTGGTAGGAGATGTGGATCTACTCTTAGACTTGGAAAACCCAAAGAATAAACATGAAGTCCAAACTAGAGATGACACAAGACATCTAGTTGAGAAGATAGGAAATGTGAAGACTTCAGATGGTAACATGAACTTACTAAGAAAAGTACTCATTATGCTTACTGTTACCAAGAATTTTATCAATGTAGGTCAGATTGTTGAAAAGGGATTGTAGGTAAGATTTACCAAGCATGTATCATTTGTTGAAGACCCACATCAGGGATCTAAGAAGATAGAAAAAGGAGAAAAGAGAGGTAGATTGTACACCTTTGAACTCCAAGACACCAAGAATACTGAATTGTTCAATTATGCCCAACCTCTATCAGAGTTAGAGATTTGGCATAAGAGGTCAGCTCACATTGGAGAAAGATCCCTCAAGAAAATCAATAAAGATCAGAGTGTACTTGGGCTACCGAATATATCAAAACAACACATGATATATAAATGTAATGCTTGTCAATTTTGTAAGTCACACATGCAACCTTTCACCAAGAAAGGCTACATATGTGGAGACCTATTGGAGTTGGTTTACATAGATGTTTGGGGACCAAGCAAAGAACCTTCAATATCTGGATCAAGGTATTATGTGTCATTCATAGGTGATTGTTGTAGATGGACTATCTTGTATTACAATTCTTTATTATAGTAGAACCTTGAAGGACAAATAGTAAAAAAATTCCCTTCATTTTCTTCCAACTTGATGTCTCAAATTTTTTGCATGGCATTCTCATGATGTCACTCATCTCAGCATTTCCTTGTTGCTTGGGAACCTTCAAATTTTCCTAAAGAATCCTTCACAAATGGCATACAATTGATCATTATTCCATAGTCCAGATACCTACTCTTGTCAAAATCACGTTTTCTCCTATATTTATTTTCAACCCTCTATCTTAATTTTAAGGTAGCTTTCATTCACATAATGTCACACACATAATATGCATTTGGGTTATGTTGATTTTTTCCACCATATCTTGCACCTCTTTACCTAGTTCTACCAATTGCTATTGTTTTGGATGTGTGGTCTTGTTTTGGGAAGCTCCTTGATTCATCTTATTAGTTGTCTATAAATTGTGGTTTACGCTGAGGGAAGTGGTCCTCTTGCATTTTGAAGCCTCTTTTGCACTCTCCAAGGTATTTCCATAGAGATTAGAAGTGAATTTTCACATCCTTCCATGGCATTGGAATTACAAGGCCTTGAAGAGTTAAGTCACTTTGCATCGATTCTTCACATGTTTGGAACCTTGAGAATGGAGATTTAGCTTGTGATTGGGCCCCCTTCTTCCATTTTGACTCTAAGATTCTCTTGTAAACTTTTCCCCCTTGCCATGAAGCCTCCATGTCTTGCACTATAATGTCTTGTATGGTAATGGAACAATAGCTTGGATGGGTTATTGTTCTATTGGAGTCACTGTGGTTCATGGCTTGGCTCTTTTTGTTGGTGAGCTTGTAGTCCGTATTGATGTTCTTTCACAACTTGATGGAATTTTTCTTTAGGCATGCACATGGGAAGAATAATGTTAGGGACTTTTTCTAGATACTTCTAGGTATTTTCAACCATTTCTTGATGTTGGTGCAATTACCCCAAGCCTAAATGCTTGACCACTTATCCTAAAGTTCATATGTGTATTAATATATTAGCCCATGAATGTTCTCTTATAAAAGGTTGATTTTTTACTCCTTGTAAAAGTACATAAGTGAAATCAATTCAATCACAACGAATTACTTGGTGAGGATTTATGGCAAATCAAGTCCTAAAACCTCAGGACAATTTTAGGTAAAGATTCAAATTCAAACTTGAATCTTGGCTCCAACAAAAGGCTATAAAAGAGGACTATCTAGTCTCGTGGATATGCAGCTAGAAGAGCCCAATTTGAAGAGACATTTAGAGGGATTTCATATGGATATTGAGCTCACACTATAGATCTACCATTTAACTCACATTGTGCAATCACTCATTGCCAATGTCAATGTAATTTATGTGCATTAATACATATAGTTTTCTCATATCCCATCTCTTCTACTCTGTCATGTATCACTCAAAATAGTGAACTTCTCTGATCTATTTCTCAGCAAGGACTTGATCATTTGTTGTGATTTACATTGGTATAGATTGATTAGATTGTCTGTTTGCTTGCTACAAAATTTCGCTTTGATTGCCTTAGCCATTCTCAAGTCATGTGCAAAGCATTGCACTCTGGTGTGCATAGTCTCAACTCTTGAAAATATCGGATGCATCTCTGATTTGCTAAGCATCATTCTCTCAGCATAATTTATCATTTCAAATGAAATAACTTGCAAAAGTTAGCTACCCAAATTAATTAGATATGTCCAAAAGGGATTTGTTCAATTGTTAGCAGAGGAGTACTGTTCATTTCTCTGAACATGTGTAGTGACCAAAATAGCAAGTTTCTGGCTCACAATGAAACTCCAACTTATTTGTTTTGATCCAATGATTTGAAGATCATCTTCCAAGGTACTTGGGTGATTATTTGTGCTTCTTGGAAAGCTCAAGAGGTCTACTTTGCACTCCTTAACTCAGTTTTGGCAATGTGAAGTAGGAATTTGCAGTACTATCTCATCTTTGGAAGGTGTCCACCATCTCCTCCAACAGTGGTATCAGAGCAACATCAAGGTAAAATGGGAGATGGATTTCCATCATTCATTAATAAATTGGATAGGGGCAATTATCCAGCTTGGTCCCTAAGGATGAAGGCTTACCTCCAAGGAAGAAGCTTGTATGGATACATATCTGGAGATGAGAAATGCCAACCTTTAGAAGCAAAAACCAACCTACAAAAGAGGAGCAAGAAAGAATAACTTCATGGTGTGCAAAGGATGCTCTAATTAGGTCTTACATACTCAATTCAATATCTAATTTTTTGTTACCTCATATTAGGAATTTTAAGACTTCCCAAGAGACTTGGGAAGTACTATCTTCATACTTGTCATCAAATACAAGTGGCAGAAAGAACAAACTTTGGTTGGAGTTCACAACATTGAAGAAGCAACCAAAGCAAAGTGTAGCTAACTATGTGACCAAGATGAAGGATGTAGCTGATCAACTTGGGAGTATTGGAGAAGAAATAAAAGAGGAGCAGATAGTAGGGCATATCCTAAATGGCATCAAGGCTGATGAGGGAGTCTTTTACTACAACAATGGATCTATATATGGACATGCAGATACTTGACCTACATAAATTTATGGGGCAACTCTTCACATATGAGACAAAGCTCAACAAGAATGGAGAAACTTCTAGTAGGTAATCAATATTCTTCCCGTTAGATGCTATAATCCTTGCACCAAAGAGCTTAAGATTTTTGTGGATATAATATGTGATGAGCTTGTGCCTTCCTATAGTAGCAAAGATGTGTTATAGTTTGACGATGCATATGAAGTCAAGAAGAAGTCCAATGAGCAACAACAAAGCACTTGGCATGGAAGAACAAGGAATTCATCTCATTCAAGTGAAAGAAGTAGCAAAGTAAAGGAAAAAGAAACTGACGAAGACCATCGATGGGTAGACATGGAATCTACAAGTGACAAAGATGTGGAGAAATTAGAAACTCTAGGATTTAAAGCATCTAAACCAAGGAGGAGGAGATTCATACCACCTAATGGTGAGTTAAGGTTATCCAATAGGGTTAAATACCCTACTCAAAAGTTAACTTATGAGTTATTCATTGCAAGACACTCTGCCTACATGAGTCAAGTTATAGCTTGTGAAGAACCTAGCTTTTTTGAAGAAGAAAATAAGCATAGGGAATGGATTGAAGCCATGGAGGAGGAAGTCAAGGCACTTGAAGAAAATGATACTTGGTCATTGGTGCCAAGAACAAAGGACATGAAAGTCATTGGCAACAAATGGGTGTACAAGGTAAAGAGGCATGTAGATGGGAGCATCGCTAGGTATAAAACAAGGTTGGTTGCCAAAGGTTTAGCGCAAACCTATGGCATAGAACTTTAGAAAACATTCATTCCAATAGCTAAGATTTCTACCATAAGAGGTTTGTGTTACCGTTAGTGTCCATGTGAAAGGCCAGATGACCACCGGACACTTCTTTGTATATGTTCTTTAATAAAACATATAGTGGCCTCGTCAGGCACATATTGTAAGTTCGATCACATTTGTAACACTTAAGAAGTTTGTGTTCATGCTCCATGTGTATTATGTTTTCTGCGTATTTTGCACCCTTTGTGCGGAGTACCGTGTGTGGCCCCAGGAGCTCAAGTTTTTTACTATGAGGATATCATCGTGGAGCTCTCGAGAAGAAGAGCGCACTATGGTGCATCCTCATCGAAATATTTCACTAGTATCAGAGTATTTCAACACAAAGATTTGTTCGTTTTGTGTGAGCAAAGCGAGCACTCACCCACCTACCCAAGGTTTATGAATAAGGTAGCGATGAAGGCATAGACCTTGGCATACCTTGTCATCTGAGTCACCGAAGTCATCGTTGGCACCCTTGGCTGCACCCAAGGGAGGACCTCAACGATCAAGGAAGATAGAGGTTCCTAGTACTTCCTCGGAGGTCACCCATCCCAATACTATTCCCTGCTAGAGCTTGCTTAACCATGGAAATCTCTTACCACTAAGCTATACTCTTGTGGTGTCTGAAGAAGGGGAAAGACTAAGGTTAACATTACCTTGAACATGTTTTGGTCCCTCAAAGCTTCATTCTTTGCTTTCAAAGCCAATTTTTGAAGCATTTTTGGGGTGTCTTTTGGAGCCATTTTGGAGTACTTTTGCACATAGTTCTCTGACAATAAATATCAACCTTTGGGGCTGTATTTTCAGCCACACTCATAAAACTTTAGGTTTCTCAAAAGGTTTTCAGTTTTGGTGGGAGTAGTCATTGTAAATTTATGCAGGTTTTTGAGCTTAAAACATCAGAGTTGATAGACACTTGCAGGTGTTGTTGGCTAGTTTTTGGGCTGTGCATTCAAACTTTTAGTGTCATTTTACTGCATATATTGAGCATATACACACCATGTATGCTTTTGTGGATACCGCTTATGTACATCCATGTGGTCATTGATATAGTGGTTATGTTTTTTGCATAAAGCCTCTAAAACCCTTTTTTACTGAAGAATATCCAATCAATATACACCTATCTGTCTTCAGGTCTAACTTGTGTCTAAATTCTTGAGGTATCTGAACATAACACACACACCCAAATACTTTGAGATGTGAAAGGTTGGGTTTCTTACCACACCAAGCTTCATAAGGTGTAACCCCATGTACTCCTGAGGTTGGACACCTATTCATAATGTACATGGATATAGTTGTTGTATCAACACAATAAGAGTTAGGAACATTCATTTCACTTAACAGAGCTCTAGCCACTTTTGCTATGTATCTGTTCTCTCTCTCTACCAACCCATTTTGTTGAGGTATATACCTATAAGTGAATTACCTTTTGATGCCATGTTCATGTAGAAAATATGAAAATTCATTTGAAAAATACTCTCGCCCTCCATCCGATCTGAGATTCTTTATATACTTCATTGTCTCCTCCTCCACTAGGTTTTTTAACCTCTTGAAGTGATAAAACAACTCTGATTTGACTTCATGCAATACATAAAAACAAACCTTGAATGATCATCTATAAATGTGACAAAGTATCTATTACCACCAATGGATGAATCCCTTGTAAGTCCCCATACATTTTTGTGTATGAGATTAGACACTTCATTACTCACATGTGCTCCTTTCTTGAATGGCAATCTGCCTTATTTCCCTAATTGACAAAGATGGCACAAATGTTGCATATTCTGAGATGTAAGATCAGATAGACCACACCAAGCCCTTCCTTTGTATGTCCTTCATCCTTTGTAAGTTTATGTGCCCAATTCTTTTATGCCACAAGACAATTTGTGCAACCTGTTTATTTCCATTGACAAGTGAAGAGTCTTCCTTGCTTCTTTACTTTTGCTATGAGCTTGTATTCTTGCATGGGATCTTCAACAAAACATCCCTAATCATCGAACCTCACCTCATAATCTCTTTCAACCATTGGCCCACCGAGACAAAGTTCTTGGTGATGGTTGCTACATGCAACACATCTTTCAACACCTTGGAGCTTTGAGATCCATTCAATGCAACATCTCCCACATGTGTAATCTTGTGCTCAGTGTCATCCCTTGTCTCTACATGTCCGAGTGATGGTTGAGTGTAAATTAAAGAAAACATCTTTTTTTTGCAACTCATATTATTGCTACAACCACTGTCAATGTACCATGTAAAATCTCAATTGAGTCTTTCACTTGACCCATACGTCAAAAGAAAGTACTAGCATACTTACCAAGGTTCATTTTTTATCCTTGATTGCCTCCTCCTTTGGACCAACAATCTCTTGCATAATGGTCCAATTTTCCACAATTGTAGCATCCTCCATTAGATGCTTCTCTTCCATGTGATCTTCCTCCTCTTACTATACTTCTTCCTCTTCCTCTTGATCCATAGCTTTGGTTGGAGCCTTCTTGGTTGCTTGAGATTGAGTTTGACCTTGCTCTCCCTCTGCCTTGGGAGTTTTCTCCACCTCTTTTGCCTTTGCATTTACTTGCATAGAAAACTTGGGCTTGGTTGCCCTTTGATTGTGAACCTCTTTGGTTCATCTCCTTGGTCACCATCAATGTGAATAATTGATCAAATTCTTATAGGGAATCCCTCATATAAACCGATGTCATGAATGATTTCCACCTTTCATCCTCTCTCAGCCATTAAGAGTGTGCACAACAAGATTGTCATGTTTGATTGGGCTCCCAATTGAGCCTAGGCCATCTGCAAGCACCTTAACCTTCAAAATGTACTCATTTATGTTAGTGCTTGGTACTTTCCCAAGATTATTTAGCTCATTCTTGAATTGAATCTTCCTTGCCTTGGCTGATGAAGATTACAATCTCTCCCAGGTCTCCCAAACCTTCTTGCATGTGTCCAAGTCTCGTATATGCCCTATCATGCTATTGCTTATGTGTTGGGATAGAATGAATATGACTCTCCTATCCCTTTCTATCCATTTATCAAGTTCCTTGACTTTCCCTTGAAGTGATGGATCATGTACATGAGGCATTGGCTCCATGCCACTCACTAATCCCGACAATCCTTTGCCCATAAGGTAGTCGCTAACTCTAAATTTCCATGGTTGATAATTGCCTTTCTCTAAATTATCTATTTGTGCATTATACACAGCCATGGTGAGCTCTAAGATGCTCCTCTAGCTTCTGCTCAAGTGTTTTTATGCTTTAGGATGTGTGGATATTAGTTTTTGATAGCTTCTCTCTTGCTAACCTTCGACTAGTTGAGATCTCAATGATGTAGCCCCATTTTGATGTCTTCTTGCTTTGATAAGTCCTCTTTGTGCTTCCGAGAGTTGTCTTGATCCCTTCAACTCTTCAATATGATCTCCACTGAGGTCTCCACCTCCAAAATTCTCTGATACCACTGATGGGAGATGATTCTATTTAAACCCCAATGCAACAATGGAAGATGGATACCCTCCATTAGACCCACAAGCAATGATATACTCACTATTCTAAACTTTTCTTTGGACCTGTATAGAGTTAAAATGAAACTTTTTAGACTTAGATTAGACTTTAGTAGCTACCCAACAAGATTTAAATCACCACCACAAATAGATATTCTTGTAGGGATAACCATCTAGTGCAAAACATGGTACCTATTTGTAACTCTCTCTGCCTATGTGCAAAGGTATAGCTTCATAGTCTTAGCAATTTCTCACAACTCACTGAGGCAAAGGTCTTAAAACTTTTTCATAATTTGGGGCACTATATGAGAGACCAAATGAACTTTGAAATCAATGAAAATGAGCACAATGAGAGAAAAAACTATGCTATATTGGCGAAATCAGATTTGGAAAAGCCTCACTACACCTCTAGATAGAGAGGAGAAAAATCATGAGAAAATAAGATAAGCAAGAAAAAGGGCTACTTGCTGGAGTTTATTGCTTCACTAAACTAAGTGGGAAACTAGTGGAATGCATAAAACTCAAGAAAAGAAGGTAGGAATTTATACTAGCTCACTACTCACCAATTAGTGTAGGTGCACTTTTTGGTGGATGATTGATGAGATTTGAATTTGATTGAGTTTGGTGGAGCTTTTAACTTGATTCCATGACTTGGGTCCTCCTTTCTATTGGTCCACTTGCAAAACTCATGGATGATTACTTTTTCATGGTTGAGACTTAATTTTCAACACCAAAGACATGCAGATGAGCAACAGATGGATTGTGACCATGTCAAGCCCCATATGGAGTGATTGATTGCAGTGATTTAGGGGGACACCTCTTAAGTACATAAGGTTCATACATAATAGGCTCAAGCCAAAAGCTATGTAGTAAAGGCAATACTATGATATGAATTTGGAAGACAATTGGGAAGATTCTACACAAGTGAACTATCTAACAAGACTATATCATCAAAAATCAATTGCTCTTTCAAATATTTGATCTTTGTAAAAGAAATATCCATTGAATCTCCTTCATTCATACTCTCCAACTATTTTTAGGGATAAGTAACACGAGCCTCGTTTCTTGCTTGGTATAATGTTGTAACAGTAATCTAAGCATCTTTTTCTATCTTGGAGGAGAGAATGTGAGGGATAATGGCATGTTTGATAGACAAAGCTATGAATGCATCTACATGTGCATCTTTGCCATCATAGTGAAGTTGCTCGATAGTAGGTGCAACAAGAATCACAACATGACCAAGAAATTGAAGATCATCATCTTCGAAACCATTTGCATCACCTTCAATCATTGTACTAGCAGGTGTCGCAAGAAACTTTTGAACACCCTTTACAATATTCCATAGGCCTATTACTACTGATACATGACACATCATGTATGCACACAATGGGTAATTAGTACCATCCAAGTTTTCCTCTATAGCCAACATATAGAATACATAATTTCTTTCAACCATGACCAATGAATAATTATCATGATTCAAAAAATTGATTATATATCAAAAATTTAAACAGAAATACCCAAACAGGCTTTGCTAGAAATGTGGTAGACTTAAAGGCACTTGTTCTAGTGAACTAAAACTTGTATATATGTTTGTCACAAAAGGACAAAAATGCATGTGGAGCCATTGGAATAGCATGTTTGAAGATTGAAATGAGCTCAAATCACAATTTCAATGCCATTGAATAAAATTGTTTCAAACTCCTAATTGCCTCCGGCATGCTCACCAATTTTCGTGCAATTTTGAGACTATGATTGGAGGGTTTTCGATGACACCCTAGAGAAAGCGATGATCTACTTTGATACCAATTTTCGGAGTTAGAGGTTTGCAAAATCACATGAACAACAAAAGGAGGAAGAAGATTCTTGGAGAATAACACAATACTAAATGTATTATCAAAAGAATGTGCAAAGATAAGTGACCTCTTAGGGTTATAGACATATATAACAAGTCATGGGAAAAACCCCCAAAAGAGGGAAAAAAGTGCCTTGACAATCCTGATTATTTTCACCGACATTGTTACCAAAATATATCAACAAATGAGATGCATTGTTCCACTATTAGAAAATTCCAAGGTGTTGAAATAATGTCTACAATGTAGAGAGGATCCCAAACTCCATATCCATTCCCTACCTTATATTGTGTTAGTGCACTCCATATTCATAATTTGAATCAAAATTATCTTTATAACCTTGTATAGCTATTTCCAAACTCAAAATCATTATCTCATAGATTTGTTTATCCTACCCTTGAATCATTAATACCACATACTTAAGTGGAAACGTCTACTAGGAAAGTTTAAGTTTTTTCATAAGTGTTTAATTTAGAAAATTATGGGTGATAGAATCATCTATCATGATTCTTGCACAATGCCCATTTATTAGACCATGTAACTTATCAAGTTCATGGGGTACAAATTCTAGAGGAGCCCACAATCAATCGATCAATTTACATTGATGTGTGCTATCACTATACAACACATCCATTAGTTTATGAACTTGGGATCTACTTAGATCCAAAGTTTGTATCAAGTGAATTTGTGGTTTACTCTTTCCTTTGTTCGCATGAGTGTCTTAGACTCCCCTTGGTGGGACAATCCTTACTTTAATGGCATGACACTATGCACTTGGAACGAAGATTATCTTTCTGAGCTTTCTCAAAGTCATCATGAGGAAGCTTATTTAAAAAAAATGAGGTTTCTTTGAATTTTTTCCTTTCTAACTAGTTTGTTTTTATGTTTTCGAGTCTAAGGTTCTTAGTTCTATTTATACTCATAATTTTCTCAATGTGTGAGTGATCATCATAAATTTGAGCATCTTTTATTTCATCTTCTAATATTTTAGGTGCATTATGTTTAACTTCATCCAATCCATAGAAAAACCTCTCAACTTTTGAAAGTCATCGAGGTTCTTAAGCTTAACAATGATCTCCTGATATTGAGATATGTATGTGGATAATGGGTGACCACATCGAAGGATATGATCCCATTCTTCCCAATTGCTTTATTATATATATATACCTTCATAAGTTCAGAGTTATCCAAACTTACGAAGTTAACATGGAGAACACAAACACATACGCATTGGAAAAAACAACAAACAAAAGCAAGAGACTTAACATCAATATAAGACATGAAAAATACAAAAAAGAAAGAAAACCAATACAAATGAGTCACACAAAAAATAATCAAGTTATATATATATATATATATATATATATATATATATATATATATATATATATATAATGCAAATTAAACAAAAACAAAATAAACAAAAAGTTCATCATCAACTTCCATGTCTGCCCTAAACAAGAAGTATCAGGTTTAAACTTTATCATGCATAGCTTGGAAAATAGCTCTGACATCCCTACTCACATCATTAGTGCCCTAGAGTAGGTGTAGAAAAAAATTAGGAATAAAATTTTTCTTGAGGATGCCTTCGAATCGGGAGCAAGTATGTGGTGTTAATTTTCGCTCCTACAAATCATCCACCACTTTTATGCACATGGCCCTAAGGATAAAGTAACTTCCAAAATTTTGTTTTTTTTTGGAGTATTACATGGACAATGAAAGATCCTCCACTTTTGCAAAAAGTGAGGATTGCATCTTTATGAATATCCCTATCCTCTCTATAAACTAGGGAACTAGAAGGATTTCTCCCAAAGAATGACTTCCAAGAAGAGTGGGGTGTATTATAGAAATTGTACTAGCGATAGGTCTAGACATTGTTATAAAAGGATAAGCTAAAAGTGGCATAGACATTGATAGGGTAATATGAACCATGATACATACGAGCATGTTTGGAGATGGCATAGGGCTACTAGGTAGTGGTCTTGCCAACAAAATGAGAGGATTGAAGGAAGTTTCCATATTCGTTTAGGATGAAAAATTAGAGAAACATGTGAATGTGTTTTTCCCTCCCCTTGGACTAAACCAAGAATAAGTACTATTTTATCTTGAAATTGATTAAGTGTGTAACTCACTAACCTCAATTTGAGCATTAATCAATTGAATTAAACTTTTCTCTAACTCCTTGACTCATGAACTCAACCTAGGTATTGTATAAAATTGAGACCTTATTAGATCTTGAGGTTTCGCATAAGAGCTTAGCTCACAGTAGAGAAATAGCCCTGAAACTAATGAATAGAGATTTGAGTGTGCTTGGAATACCCAATATCTCAAAGCAACACATGATATACAAGTGTAGTGCATGTCAATTTGGAAAATCACATAGGCAACCATTCACCAAGAAATGATACATACATGGAATATTTTGTACTTCATGAAGCATAAGATGAAGTTTTTTTATGTTCTAAGAAATATTTAGTTCTTGTGGAGAATAAACAAGTAAAACCCTAAAAAGACTAAGGTCTAATGGAGGGGGAGAATACTTATCCCATGAATTTGATTCCTATCTCAAAGATAGAGAAATCACTAAGAGGTAGACTCCTAAACAAAATAGAGTAGCAAAGAGAAGGAATAAGGCCATTATTGAGGCAGCAAGGTCCACATTGAATGAAAAGAAGCTACCAAATTATTTGTGGGTAGAGGCACTATCTACTAACACATACTTGATAAATAGATTACCTTCAAAGGCCTCAGATGGCATGACCCTCTGAAGCTTAGAATGGAACAAGACTTTTGATCATTTTAGGATATTTGGGTGCATTTCATATGCACACATACCATCACAAATCAGAGGTAAATTAGAGCCTAAGGTAGAGAAGTGTATATTTATAGGCTATGATCTTAAACAAAAAGGTTATAGACTATAAAATACCAGCAACGAAGGTTTTATAGTTAGTCGAGATGTTGTGTTTCATGAAAACAAATCATGGTTTAAAGATGATTATAGGAAGGTTAAGCCACCATATGACCTAGAGGAAGACTTCACAACTCTCTCAAGCAAGAATACACATACACTTGAAGCATCAAGTGATTCTGAAGATGATAAAAAAACTCCTAGAAGAGAAATAACTCATGGAACTCCGAAGGCAAGGCTAAGGTATAGGAGTTGAGGGATGTTGCAAAATCCTTTCAACAAACTATTAAAAGATCTACTATGGAGAAGAAGAAGCAAGAAAGGTATGGCTATGATACATCTCTAGTGACTAAACACTTTATTTACTTAGCACAAGACTTAAATTTTGAGAAGCCTTCATCTTATGAGGAGGAAAAGAGGAAACCAGAATGAATGAATGGTGCAGAAGAAGAAATTTAAGCCTTGCAGGAGAATCACACTTGGGAATCAGTGCCCAAGACTCCAACCATGATGATCATTGGATCTAGATGGATATTCAAAGTGAAGAAGAACTCTGATGGAACCATCAACATCTATAAAGCTAGACTTGTGGATAATGGGTATGCTCACACCCAAGCATTATCTCTATGTTAGGGAGAAAATTGCAAGCAAGGAAATTTAACTCTCATATGTACCCACTCAACAAAAATGTGCATATATGATGACCAAAGCATTGGAAGGACTAAAACTAAACAAGTTCAAAGCTATGACATGACTTCAGGAAATATTGAAGGATTGAAGACTAAAGCATCTTAGGCTTGAGGGGGAGGTGTTGATGCATGAAGCAAACCTAGGAGCTTGACCAACACATTAGGGATTCTCTTGATACATGAGGCATAAATGTACACCCATTGCAACATATGATTATGATGTTTCAAAGGTTACATATCTAGTTTTATCTTCGTCAAATATAAATGAGATAAATGGAGAGAATCTCGTGGAATTATTGGGAGCCAAAATTCATGACTCAATTTGGATTAAAATTTCAAATCACTACCTAAAAGTTTGGATCATTTTTAGGTGGAATCTTAAAATATCATCAAGAAAAAGTGTATATATACACTGTACGCTCTAGTCACAGGCGTCAGATTTGAAAGAGCTGATCTTCATAGTCATTTTGAGTGATCTATGTTTGCCTCGAAGATAGAGAAGTTCCCCAATTATTTCATTACATTCATACTTCATTCTCATTTCTACATGTATCTTTGTTCGTTGTCATAGTACATTGAGTAGAGTCTTGCAAGTTCTCTAAGTCATTTCTCTATGTGTATGTACACATTATCCAATCTATCGATTGGAATACGAAGCTAGGAATGTGTAAGCATGCCTATAAAGTTTCATAGTCATTGGATCCATAGATCTAGGTTATGAATAAATCAAGGTTACTATGTTTGTGTATCATCTTCTTCCTAAAAAGTTAGGATTACCCCCCGAATCCCTACGTACATTTGTATGAGTAAAGTCCTCCTAAATTCATGAAATAGCTTAGTATAGATCCTCAACACTTACATTTGAATGTGTACAAAAGATCTCAAGTCAATTTCTACCCAACTGTTGTTGGAGTTAGACGTCTACGAAAGCACGCAAACAACACAAGGAGCAAGAAGAAGCTTGGAGCACAACACACAATACTGAATGTATTACTAGAGAATGTACAAAGATAAGTAGCCCACTTAGGCAATAGGCATATATACAAGCCGAGGGAAAAAACCCTCCTAAAGAGGGAAAAAAGTGCCCGGCGGTCCTAGTGTGTTCACACACATCACTACCTAAATATATCAACAAATCCCCCCTGGGAGTGATGCGGTGAACAAGGAGCTGGCACTCATGTACAAGGAAGTGCCAAGCTATGTGGAAATCACTCCACAAAAGGAAGTAAGCCCAAAGCTTTGCGGAAAGCTTCAAACTTCTCCCTAGGCAGAGCCTTTGTGAAAAGGTCTGCTATGTTCTCCTGCGTGGGCACATATGCCAAGCTGATCTCCCTAGCAGAGAACCTCTCCCTGACATAGTGATAATGCACCTCAATGTGCTTAGTGCGAGCATGGAACACATGGTTCCTCGCAACTGCCAATGCGCTCTGACTGTCAGTGAAGATGGTGGTGGCAGAAGACTGGCCAACACCCAAATCAGCCATAAGGCGTCTGAGCCACACACACTCAACAGTCGCTATGAAAGCTGCCCTATACTCAGCCTCACAATTGGAAGTGGCCACAGTAGGTTGCTTCTTGCTCAACCAAGATATACATGAGCTACCAAGCATGAAGCAAAATGTGAGACATCAAACTGAATATCTGGCCGAGTAATGCATAAATAAATCAAGCATCCAACAGCCTGCTGATAGAGAATAACATCAAATGCCATCCAACTTATCCTCAACAGCCAACATACGGAGTACATCACTGCTTCAGCCATGGCTAGTGACTAAAATACCTTGATGCAAAAAATTGACTGTATCTCAAAAAGTTGAACGGAACTGCCCAAACAAGTTCTGCTAGACCTGTAGCAGACTTCGAGACGCTTAAACTAGCGAACAGAAAAACTGGTATATACCTTTGGCACAAAAAGACGAAATAGCCTGCACAAGCACTGTGATAGTGAGTTCGGAGGCCGAAACGAGCTCAGATCGTGATTTTGGCACCACATAGCGAAGTTGTTTTTATCTCTGAAACACCCTGAGTATGCTCACCAAATGTCATGCGAATCTGAGACTGCAAACGGAGGAGTGTCGACAGCGCCCTAGATGAAGCAATGATCTGCTCTGATACCAATTGTTGGAGTTAGACGTCTACGGAAGCACGCAAACAACACAAGGAACAAGAAGAAGCTTGGAGCACAACACACAATACTGAATGTATTACTAGAGAATATACAAAGATAAGTAGCCCATTAGGGCAATAGGTGTATATACAAGCCGAGGGAAAAAAACCTCCTAAAGAGGGAAAAAAGTGCCCCGGCGGTCCTAGTGTGTTCACACACATCACTACCTAAATATATCAACAACTGTGAACTCTGAGTAAAACATTGAGTGCCTTCTTCCATAAATAGAAGGTTTTCTCAAACTGCTTTGTACACATAAGTTTTCTGTTTTGACATAGTGTTTTGAGAATGATGTTTCACAGTACTATGTTTCTAAATGCATACATTGGAAGCTTAGGGAGTCTACTAAGGTTCTCTAGAGTTATTTAGGCTAGTCTAGAGTAGGATTTTGCCAAGACCCTATCATCTCTATACAATATCCATCACTCCTCGCACAAGTGTCCATGATTGGATAGAGGAGA
The DNA here is from genome assembly GCA_020310875.1 of Ceratopteris richardii. Classification (NCBI taxonomy): domain Eukaryota; kingdom Viridiplantae; phylum Streptophyta; class Polypodiopsida; order Polypodiales; family Pteridaceae; genus Ceratopteris; species Ceratopteris richardii. The sequence goes on from MU264447.1 coordinate 26,039, forward strand.
GGCATCCATTATTGGTGACATAGTTTTTGATTATGCTGGTTGCAAAGAGAATCGACACTCTACAATAGGGTACATTTTGTACTTCACTAGAGATGCTATCTCTTGGAGATATGATCTTCAAGACTGTATATTTATTTCTACTATAGAAACAAAGTATGTTGCAGCTAGTGAGTCATGTAAAGAAGCATTGTGGCTTTCTTTTCTTGCTTGTGATATGTGCCTACCTCAACATGTACCTCGTTTGCCCAATGATAGTCAGAGTGCCATTGCTTTGGCTAAGAATCTCGTCTATCATGTATTGACCAAGCACATTGAGGTGAGGGATCACTTCATTACATATTGCTTAGCCATCGAGCACATTATTCTTGAGAAGGTTCATATTCAAGATCTACAGATGCTTTGACTAAAGTTCTACCACACGATAGCTTTAAAACATGTTGTCACTTGATTCATGATCTTGTAGACTTACTTGTACAGTATGTAACATGCCCATCAGGTGGGAGTATAGTTTATAGTTTGTATACTTACACTCATGTATTCTTTACCATTCTTTATTTTTTCTCCCATAATCACTTT